>JAODTR010007710.1:5000-10139 GCA_025399935.1 Amblyopsis rosae | reverse complement strand
CGTGTGTGAGTTGAAGGAGGTGGCGAAGAAGGCCAAGGAGCAGGAGTCGATGGAGGAGAACGAGGAGCGTGAGGTGTTTGTCGGGGGCCGGGAGAAGGGCCAGCTGGAGGAGGAGAAGGAAGGGGAAGAAATGGAGGAAGGATTGGAAGGGGAGGTGGAGCAGGAGAAGGAAGAGGAGGGGGAGGTGGAGGAGGAGGAAGAGGAGGAGGAGGAGGAGCTAAGGGCCCAGGTTGTGCTACTCCTGCTGGAGCTGGACGAGGCCAGGGATGTCTCTCAGAGACAAGAGGAGAGCTTCTTGGAGCTGCAGGGTCAGTGTGTGTGTGTGTGTGCGTGTGCGTACAGTACGTGCGTGCGTGTGTGAGAGTGTGTGCTTGTTCATGCGTTCCGTTAACTTTAAAGGTACACTCCACGATTTGTGCCTGGATCTTCCCTTGTGGCAACACTGTTGCTTTGCTTTGGAACTCAGGTCTGTGTGGCCCGCACTCCTCTCTACCCCTCCCCCTTACGTCTTCTCTCAGCCTAACGCTGGCTCTACAGTCTCGTCCAAACATAAACATAAACCTTGTTAACTGGAGGACAAATATAGAATTATTTTATATTTATCTTTGTCCTCCAATTTGTTAAAACGTTATGCGGTTATGTTACATAATTTCTTAAAGCACGTTTCTCTTATGGAGGTGTATTTGTGACATTTGAGGAAAGTGCATCTCTGTCTCTACCTCACCTAGCATGCAGTGACCACATATTCTGGATTCTATTGGTAACCAGAGTTTCTTGCCTTTTTCAATGGCTAGACTGTGGTCACTGAGTTGTACTTGGTTAAGATCTGTCTTTGCTTTATATCTTTGACAGTAAAAAGATATTATGACAATTCATAATGCCTGTTTAGGCCCAGATAACAATGGAGTTTGTTTTGTGTTTCGGTTTGAATGTTCCAATGTTCCAGATAGGCATTTTTGGTTTGTTTAACAACTTGGTTTTCTCTAATTTGTGATTTTGAAGCAGTGCTGATCTGAGATGGAACAGTGTTTGTTGTTTGTTGGTTAGTAAGTCTCATGATCAGCTGACTGAAAGGACTGTTTTTGGGGTTCAGTTCTTGGGTTTGCAGTGCTTCAAATTGCAGTGTATTATGGTGACTTGACTTAAGATGCATTCAAAATGTAACTGTTCTTTTCTTGATGCTTAATTTTAACGGCTAATGGCCTAATTCCTCCATGCATTGGTGGGTGTTTTTTATTTGTATGTTCAATATAAGTTTGAAGAAAGCAGCATGCAGGGTCTCTATAGGATGCTTGTCCCATCTAATGTGGTCATGCTGACTGAGTGGACCCCACACGTCCACACACGGCTATTGGTGTGATTATACTATCAAATATTTTAGTCCAGATTCTGATTGGTATGTTTATTTAATGTCATTTTCTTCTAATTGCATAAAACACTCTGCACGCCTTCTCCTTTAGTGCATTCACTGCCAGACCAAATGTTCCAGAGGTGCTGATGTTTAACCCCAGGTAATCTCTCTCTCTTCCTCTCTGTCTCCCCCCTCTCCCTCTCTCTCCCTTTCCCTCCCTCGCCGTCTCTCCCTCTCTCTCCCTCTCCCTCCCTCTCTCTCCCTCTCTCTCCAGGACTGTTGGAGGACGAACGTCTGGCCAGTGCTCACCAGGCCGAGAGCTTTACCAGACAGATACAGAGGCTGCAAGGTACACACACACACGCACATACACACATTCTTGTATTTATCACAAGTGGGACCCGCCAGTTTTTTGTGAGGCCAATTATGAAGTCCTCTTTCCAGAGGTCAGATCTCTCTCAAAGAAATTGGGCAGGATCTAAATAAATTTTTAAACACAACCATTACTGAAAATTACCAAACACACACACGCGCGCGCGCACACACACACATTCTGGACTAGCATGGCTAACTGCGAGCAGGAGGTGAAGTCACACAGGAGACAGGCAGCCGAGACATGGGAGAGATTTAGAGGAGCCCTGGCCAGGAGTTGTGATGTCACTTCCTGTCTTTCTCTCCTCCCCTCCCCTTCCCTCTCCTCTCCTCTCCTCCTCTCCTCTCTACTCTTCTCCTCTTCCCTCCTCTCCTCTCCCCTGTCCTCCATAGCCCAGCTTTGTTCCGTCCAGGAGGAGATGGAGAGCCTGGAGGAGGAGAAGGACAATGAGCTGGGGGAGGCCCAGGAGGAGCTGCGCTCGGCCCAGGAGGAGGTGCTGGTTCTGCAGCAGGCGGCCGAGGAGGCTGCGGCGGAGCGTGAGAACGACATCGCCACGCTGCAGGAGGAGCTGTGCCGGCTGCGGGCGGAGCTCCAGCGGCTGCGCTCCACGGCACAGGAGTACGAGATGGAGGTGGCCTCGCTGAGGGCCGAGATTAGCATGAAGAGCCAGTGCAGGGAGGCTGACGGTGAGACGGGGCGCGCACAGTTACGTTGACGGTGTTTACAGCAGGTTATTGTAGGTACACATGGTCTGCTGTTACGTTTACAGCAACTTACTGTAGGTACACATTGTCTGCTGTTACGTTTACAGTAACTTACTGTAGGTAGACATGGTCTGCTGTTACGTTTACAGCAACTAACTTTAGGTACACATGGTCTGCTGTTACTTTTACAGCAACTAACTGAATGTGTGTGTGACTCTGAATGTCAGGCAAAATACTGTAAAGCGCTTTGGATAAAAGCGCTATATAAATGCGCCCATTTACCATTTACCATTTAACTAACTGTAGGTACACATTGTCTGCTGTTATGTTTACAGCAACTTACTGTAGGTACACATGGTCTTCTGTTACGTTTACAGCAACTTACTGTAGGTACATATGGCCCGCTGTTAAGTTTACAGCAACTTACTGTAGGTACACATGGTCTGCTGTTACATTTACATCAACTTACTGTAAGTACACATATTCTGCTATTGCGTTTACAGCAACTTACCATAAGTACACAAGGTCTGCTGTTATAGTACAGTATCTACATTAAGAATCGTGCACCAAAAGCAATAATGCAAATGTAAATTATGGTAATTTTCTTGTCCTGGGTAGTTGGGACGGTGTTCTTGACAATTTGATTTAATTCTTATCGCAGTGAAACCTTTGTTCTTAAATCGTCTGGATATTAGATTCACCTACCATCTGAGGTGACTAATTCATGCATCTACAGTAAGACATGCATATTAGGCAGATGCAAAAAATCTATATTGAATTTTGACAGGCTGAAGGTATACAGTAAAATAAAGGAAAACACTTACTGGATCAGCATAATTTCTATTTGTCCATGAGAAAAGAGTTTACTTGGCAGCTATGTTGCGTCTTTGCAGGAGAGTGTTATGGCACTACAAGAAAGAATCATGTAGTCATGGTGCCTGATCTGACATTAGCCACAAAACAACATTAAAATGTTGTGAATCAAGAATCAAGAATGTCCCTACTGAGTAGTTAAATGCAAATCCATGTGAAGGAGAGACTATCTGGATGGTATCTTCATTACAACACATCACATCTGATGCAACGTCTATGATGGATGGGTGTTTTCCTTGACTTGCAACGCTGGCGCTTGTGAGGACCCACTAACTCTGCACGTATGCAAATACATGTTGGATTCCGAGATGTGTAATTAGCATGATTGATGATGAGAGCCAAGGGCAGACTTACTTCATAGGAAGTGATGTATCTAATGTTCACAGGCTTTAAGCTCATTACCTTGCAGCCCTTGCTCAAAGAGAACACCTGGCCACACTCCTCATTTTTTCTCGTCTTTGCGATGAGGTGCTGTGACAGACAATAGCCCCACTGAAAAGTCATAAACCCACATCGCAGCATTCACGAAAGGATTTACAAGGCTCCCGGTCTCTGTTACTGTATTATGATTGTTATACTATACTACTGCTCATTAAATAAAATAAAAATAAGCAGTGTATTTTCAATTCTAAGCCTAGAAGCAGCATGTGGCTCTATTGGGATGGTTTAGTCACACGGTGTGTGTTGGTGAAAATGGGGCTTAACTGTTGAGACTTCTGTGCGCTAGCCAGGAATGTAAGAAAACCCCACAGAAAGAGTATAATAACACTGGGCGACAGATTATATGACCTGTTATCTTAAATTTTTCATATCGCTTATTCAAACATCCACCATTACAGCCCTTATATACCAGCGGTTCTTAAACCGCATGACATGTTATGGTATTAGAGCGGTTGTGAAATGACCCCTTCTGATGGGCACATGTGTCTCTATAGGCTGAGAGAACCTGCACTTTAACCTGCCTGCGTATTATCATTAACTCTGTGTGTGTGTGTGTGTGTTTGTGTGTGTGTGTGTGTGTGTTCTCGTGTGTGGATGTCCAGCTGACGCGAGCCAGCTGCAGGAGGACTATCACTCCCTGACAGACGAGTGTCAGATGCTTACTGACGACAACCAACAGTTGAAGAGCAAAGTACAGCAGCTGCAGCAGAGATCAGGGTGCGTGCGTGTGCGTCTGTGTGTGTGTGTGTGTGTGTGTGTGTGTGTCTTGTGTGTCAGCCGCTCAATCAGTATGCAAAGAGGGATGTATACATGTTTACCGTCTTCTGTATTACCTAGTATTTAGATTACAGTTAAATAAGCAGAATAGCTTCCTCACGCTAATGTCAACACTATACGCTAACAAAGGCTGGAATACATTTATAATAAATAGTTTCTTCTAGCTCCAATGCTGGTCAACGTGCAAATATGTTTGTTTGTCTAGTCATTGACTGGTCTAATGGGACCCAAGTGAAATACATTAAGTACATTAAGTAAGTTAGGAACGTTTTTGAAATAAACATCAACATACGTAATATTACCCCCCGTACCGTCAGTATGGTATAGCGGCGGGAAATTCACTACAGTTTCATGTCACAATATCATAGCATGGACGACGAGTACCTGGATTTAAGAGAGGAGAGCGCACGAGAGACAGGACGACACCTGGATGACGACCCCGTGAAGACCAGCGGTTACATAACGCTGTCCCAGGCCCGGCCCGGGGACCGGGAGGGGTCCCAGGAGGAGGTCAGCAGGACCCCCAAAACCCCGAAGGACGGCCCAGAGCTCAGCTTCTTGACGCAGCAGCTCGCACTGGCAGAGGAGAGAGCCCGGCATGTGCACGCAGAGGCAAGAAG
>JAODTR010007709.1:0-10139 GCA_025399935.1 Amblyopsis rosae | reverse complement strand
GCTGAAGCTGCTGCCCCCGCGACCCGACTCCGGATAAGCGGATGAAGATGGATGGATGGATGGATGGATGGATGTATACCCTCAATATACTGTATATACTTTATTTATCGTTAAACTATACTTTAATTATCCACCAGACTCCTACGCCATACCAACTAAGAAATATTTAGCTTCTTGACTATTTGGGCAACCTTTTTGATAACGTACAGGTCTAACGTTGGTGAAGCTAACAGATAGCAAAGAAAAACACATAGAAACAAGCACACAACGGATATTCAGGTCACCAAAAGTTACCGGGGGCTAGCCATGTCCTGTGGAAGATGGAACCATTCCTGTAGCTTCGTCTCTTGTCCTACCCCAACCTGAGCGAGCAAGAAACACAGTGAGACCAACCGACAGGCAGACATGACATCAGGTCCATTACTGTGTGACATTCTCTCACTACTCTCACCTTAACCAGGTAGGAGCCAGGCTCCACTGAGCATGCCCAGTAATGTCTGCCTTGAGTCACAGCCAGGTCGGCCACCAGCAGGTCAGAGGTCAAGTTACAGGAAGTGAGCGTGCGGTCGGCCGCCTGTAGCAGGGAGAGACCAGGCACACTGCGGGCATAGGTCTGCCCCTTACCCAGGGCAAGCCTGTCAGCGTGCAGCCCCCAGCGAGAGTCCAGAGAGAAACTCAACACTGAGAGGAGAGGAGAGGAGAGGAGAGGAGGGGAGAGGAGAGGAGGGGAATGGAGAGGAGGGGAGGGGAGAGGAAAGCAGAGGAGGAGAGGAGAGGAGGGTAGTATAGGGGAGAGGAGGGGGGGAGAGGAGAGGAGAGGAGGGCAGGGGAGAGGAGAGGAGGGGAGGGGAGGGGAGGGGAAAGACAAAGGCGGCAAGGATCAGGAGAGAGCGAGAGAGCGAGAGAGAGAGAGAGAGAGAGAGAGAGAGGGGAGGAAAGGAATAAGCCAAGGAAAGGAGGACGTCAGGAGGGAGGAGGGGTTAGAACCAGATGCAGGGAGGGGGTGAGAGCCTGCACTGAGCCTGAATACGCTGTGAGACACAGCCAAAGATGAGCAGGTCAGGAACACACAATAACGAAGATATAAAAGGACAGGATATGAGCGGCGCTGCGCAGAGAGGCATTGGCACAGGTTATCCCTGTAGCAGGAGCTGGCAATGTTACAAGAGGAGCAAGCTACGAAATACAGCAGAAAGAGGCAATGTACAAAAGGTCTCACAGGCAACTGTCAGCCTGACCACGGACGTATTGGGTCAATGTGACTTATACAGTGGAATGATAAGGGAGAGAGAGAAAGTCACAATAATAAAGGTATCGTTGGAAGAAGCTAATGATGAGGAAGGGGATATGGGAGGAAATGAAGGCAGGGAATGAATGGGATGTTACAACTGAGCAAGGGTTGATGTCAAAGATAGAACTGATAAAAGCAGAAGGATGAAAAGGTGAGGAATACAGGGATGGAGAGAGAGAGAGAAGAGAGTCACATTACTCATGAAGGATGAAAAGTCTGAATCACATTTATCTAACATGATCTATAGTGCTGGGCTAAAAGGTATATCTGTCTTTGAACAGCTAATTCCACCAGTGGTGTGCAGTATTTTGCGGTACTGCAAATTAACTCTTGAAGACATTTAATTTACATAATCATTTACATAATTGAAGTGATCAGCCCTAGCCTTCCTTGTTTGAAAATACGGTCTTTACACCGAATATGAGGCATTAATAAATGTCACATAAATGACTCGTTCAGACAGATGTGTGTAATTAATATAACGCAGATAACCAGATCATTCTCACCAGGGGCAGGTGGTGTGTGAATGTAAACCTCCTCGCTGTATTCTCCAAAGCCGGCCTTGTTGCAGCCTCTCACCCTCAGCACATACACACTGTCCATCTCCAGTCTGTCAATCACAGCATTAGTCCCTCCCACTTCGTCTAGACGCTGCCATGACACGGCGGCGTTAGGGGACCTTGTCCCGCCCCACGTGGTTCCGACCACTCCCGACCGCCTCTGGTACTCCACTGAAAAATGCCAGGCAGGGGCGGAGTCCTGAGGGAGGCGCCAGCACAGAAACAGCTGGTCATAGGCCAGCGTCTTCTGAGTGTCAATCACTGGAGCCAATGGGGCTGTGTGAGAAGACAAACAAACAACAACATTATATCCCTTCCACCTGTTTCTTATTATAGAGATACTGTACACACACACACATGCCCACACACACACACTTACCATGTATGAACTCCAGGCTGCTGAGGAGTTTTAGCTCTTTGGATGTGTCCAGCTGAAAGTGTCTGAAGGACGGGTCGGCCAAGAGAGAGAAACACTGCAGGTTGTCTATGGCCTTTACCAGTCTGAAAAAAGAGAGGGAGAGAGAGAGAGTGAGTATAAGAGAGAAGTGTTACACAACATCTGAACAATTAACAGCAAATATCACCAAAAATATTGCCAAGCAATCAAAGAAGTGTGTGTGTATGCGTGTGTCTGGTGCGTGCGTGCGTGTGGTGTGTGTGTGCGTGCGTGCGTGCGTGCGTGCGTGCGTGTGGTGCGTGCGTGAGTGCATGTGTCTGGTGCGTGTGTGTGGTGCGTGCGCGTGCAGGAGTCACCTGTTGTGCGTGACTCTGGCTGCCTGAACGAAGCAGGGCGCGTCGGTCTCCTTGAGCAGCTCGTTTGTGTAGGCCATCAGGCCGACGTTCTCCAGCAGCCCCCTCCTCTCCGACACCTGCGCTGACAGGGCCTCGCCCCGCTTGCTCCGGGCCCCCTCCAGGGCCAGGGCCAGCACCCCCTGGCGCTCGGCCAGCGCGGCCCCCAGCTCCCGGATGCAGTGAGTCAGCTGCTCCTTGGCTGTGGTGCTGTTCAGCTGGGGAAGTGGATCGGTGGGAGGGGGTGATTCACTGTTAAGGGTTAGGCATTCTCGAGAACGCTCGCTAACTTCGAGCTCAAATCAAAACAAACTCCCTCAGAAGCTCCGCACCCACACATTGAAACGCATTGCGAAGCCGAGCGGCATTGTTGCTGTGAGCGGTGTTTGTCACTTATGAACCTATGACCAAAGCAGGCTGCTGGCTGTGCTGAAGTAGCGGATTGTTTTTTCCGGAGAACGGTAAGCTAGCGGGAATGCGAGATATTTGGTGAATTTGACAAAAAGTGTATTAGCTTACAATTAGCTTGCAAACGCTGACTACACCTTTAAACCTGACAGAAAGTAGGGAGCGAAGAGGGCTGGTGGGGGTTCGGAGAGGGTGTTTACCTCCATCTGTGTGATGGCACCCTCCAATTGAGTGATCTGGCTCTGCACTGTCTCCTGATTGGACAGGATATAGTTGATCTCCTTGGTGATCTTGTCCTATAGGGGAAAACACTGAGGTTGACGTTTGAGGATGCCAGTGACGGATCATCAAGCTTAACTGACTGTAGCCTGGCTGGTGGGTGGGCTGCCCGGCTGGTCACACTCCACCTGCTGTACCTTGAGAGCCTGGTATGCTTGTGCTACAGGCAACACTTTGTGGCCATGGTGGACGCGTCGGAGCTTGCAGAGTGGACACAGCAGCTTCTGACAGCTGCGGCAGTAGAACACTAGTCTCTCCTGGTCGTGCTCTGTGCAGGTCAGGATCTGCAGGAGACATTTGCAAGAGAGTCAGTCACTAGATGGATCGTCACGTTTCTTTTCCAACATATTGCATAAACAACAACAGAACCCTGGAGATCACATGCACGCACGCACGCACGCACGCACGCACGCACGCACACACAAACCTTAGGCCTGAAGTTGTTGGTGGGCAGAATGTGTTCGTGCGTGGCTCTGGGCGTTCCCCAGGGGTGGTAGAGTTTAAAGCACTCGTTGCAGAAGTTGGCCTTACAGTCTGCACATCCCTTAGTGGCCTCTAGGGGGTGAGGGGGCTTACAGAAGCCACACATGATGGCAACACTGCTCACTGTGTGTCTGTACCTGGGGATACAATAGGTATGTAGGTGGGTGGGTAGGAAGGAAGGAAGGAAGGAAGGAAGGAAGGAAGGAAGGAACTGTGTAACAATGTAAAGTTGTGACCTGTATAGCGTGCACATTTCCAGCAACACCTGCCTTGCTGAGTGCCTTCTGAGCAGTGAAACATGCACCGTCACACTTTTCTGAACACCAGCCCGCCCAACTGCTGCATGTGAAAGAGGAACAACTACCTATAGGTCCAGATCTCGCTCACTACATGTCCTTCCTTCCTTCCCCTCCCTCCCATACTGTATTTAGGTCTTTATTCATCAAGCCTGTTTAATTTAAGCAGTCATAGAATGTAATAATTGTACCGCTACTGTTGGTGCAGTTTAAAGCTTTCCCCGGAATCAGCTTATTGCCTGAGGTTGGGAGCAGATCCGTTATTGTAACTCTTTCCAGCCAACGATTTTCTGTCTCATTTATAAAGTGCCATCGATCTCCTAGCTTTCTGGAATGGTCCGAGCACTGGCTTGTGACGTTTTATTATCCATGACACCTATAAAGAAGTTGTCACGTGTGCACGAAGAGATTCGCAAACTATGCATACTATAATACTTTTACTGTAATAGCAAAAAAACTAGAAAAATATAAAAATAGATCAACAAAATACGTAATAAAAATAAAGATAAATTATATAGACCATGAGCATCATTAGATAATAATAAAACTAGATTCAATATAAATGTATTATGAATACAATTTGATATTGTACACCAAAAGCGTGGGACCCCTTTAGCGCAGTAGATTTGTGTTACAATGTGACGTGAATCCCTGACTACTTCTTCCCTGTGATCTCTTGGCCTGGCGATGTGCACTCACCTCTCCACGACGCGCTCCAGGGACAGGTTGCGGAGGCACTCGGTCAGCCCACGTTCCCCCAGCTCCACGTCCTGCTGACAGGTGGGACAGGGAAACAGCATCGGGGGATGGACCGCATCCTTGCGCCTTCGCCCCGGGTACGTCCCACATGCTGGAAGGGGGAAGGGCGGAGGGGAGAGAGAGATTGATAGACAGAGGAGAGGAGCGATACAGGATGACACATACAGAGATAGGAATTGTATTCCCAAAATTCTACTGACAGACTTTAACACAATACAGTCAAAGCACAACAGCTATTTCCTACTTTAACATCTCTCCATCTGCCACCCACCCATAGCTAATCTTGCACATCAGCATCGACCGAAATTATCTTGAATATACATGTACTGTATATGCACTGCAGATGTGTGTCATCAGATGGTGATGTCATCAAACAATGGTCAGCAGACTGTGATGTCATTAGGCGTTGATATTATCATGCACCGATGCCGTCAGGCATCATGCTACCTGTGTTTTTGCTGAAAATTATGACGTCACCTTAAGAGTCATATGCTTGGTGTTCTGAAATAACTCTCTGTCTTCCTTACTCTCACAACTGTGTGAAAGCCTAACTTTCACACTAAGCCTGTATTATGGCCACATAATGTATAATCCCACTAAATCCTAACCAAACACCTGCAATAGCAAATAAATACCTTCCCACACACACACACACAGACACATACATTCCAGTACCTCCTCTGAGGACCCTCTCTAGTCGGTCTGGGGTCCTCGGTGTGGGTCTGCGGGCCTGCCGCGGGGAGCGTGTGTTGGGGGTCGAGGCCGGTGAGTTGGGCTCTGGAGGCAGGTCTGGAGGAGGGTAGCCGCGCTGCACCAACACCTCCGCAGCACACAGCAGACACACGCTGTGCTGGCATGGCAAGAGGATGGGCTGCTTCACCATCTCATCGCACACGGGGCAGTGTAGCTCCTGCTCCATACTCTTCATGTTGGACTGAGAGGAGAAGAGAGGAGAAGAGAGAGAGGGGGAGAGGGAGAGGAGAGGGAAAGCGAAGGTGACTTGAAAACAACTTAAACAAAAATGACAGAGATGTTTCTATTTTTGGAAAGTGCATGCCCTTTTCAAACTGTTTTGATGGACGGCTCCCCAGATGGAATTGTGTC
This sequence comes from Amblyopsis rosae, assembly GCA_025399935.1. Taxonomy (NCBI): domain Eukaryota; kingdom Metazoa; phylum Chordata; class Actinopteri; order Percopsiformes; family Amblyopsidae; genus Amblyopsis; species Amblyopsis rosae. The sequence continues at coordinate 4,170 of JAODTR010007709.1, read as the reverse complement.
TACTAATCCATCTGGCGTGTCCGGTTAATACCATGGTGGTGAAGTGTAGTGAAAGTAGTAAAACACTTGGCTGCCTTAAATGTAAGTCATTCCCAAGAACGCGTGCTAAATTCAAACTCCAATCAAAACAAAAATACCTCTACCTTCAATGCCTTAGGGTGCTCCATCAGAGTGTGTCAAAAGATGCTGCGATAATTCATTATTATTTTCTGTTTTGACACACAACCAACTAAGTATTAATATAATTCTTACTGTGGTTTATTTTTTATGAGTTAATTTGGAAGACACGTTAAGTTTATTTATAATTCACACATTTTATACAACACTGCACAAGAGGACATTTCACATGGACATTATTGCTGGCTGTGCCTAATCCTCTTGTCAGGTAATGTCGGCATCAACCAAGCTTGGTGCAAAGTGCATGAAGGATAAGGGCTCAAAATGATTTAAACCAGTCTCTGAGACATCTCATTAGCTAATGTTGCTGCGATCTAAAGATTTGGTGAGTGTTGTGTACCTGTCCTGACATTTTTTTATGTTATGCTGACTGTTTTAGCTAATCATTCTTTGCTGGTTCATCAAAGCAATAAACACTAGAAGGTCCTCTCTGATCAAAGCAACATGTCAATTTTAAATGGTATTGGTTAGCTATTGGTTAGCTATATATATGTAATTGTAATCATTTGTTAAAGTGTTATCTTGTTTTATATTATAGGAACATCTGGTTGTGCTGCCCTTGAATGAGGCTGTGCTCCACTTGGCCCACCCCTGTCTAAAACGAATGCTGGATGCTGCACTAGCTGTATATCTGTGCAAAAATAAGTAAGTAAAATAAGTAAATATAAACTGCAAATTATTATATTGTCCATCTTGTAAAAAAGACAATATGTAAACAATATGTCGTTAAACTATTAGCCTACATAAAAACACAAATAGTTTCTTATTTTTTATGTATTTATTTTACCTGCAGGATAGGCTACTCATTTATATTCTTTAGACTACCACTATCATAACTCCTGCACTATAAACATTAACTATGGATGGATAAAAATAAGATACATTATATAATAAATAAAAATAAACTACATGGCTGAAATCAGGTTTCTGGTTGCTGAGCCATATTCTCTTCTCATTGATATTAAATGTGCCAAAAAATACATAACTTGATAGAATAAGCTTTGCAATCTCATTATAAATCATAATAGGCTATATTGGTATTTTTCAAACGCTATAAGATCTTGACGGGATGACTATAAAAGCCTTAAGAACGTTTTGATATGGCTGATGTTTGTTCTTCGCTAATGTAGGCCGCTGCTGCTGAGCGCTGCATCCCGTTTCTATGACAACGCGCCTCATCCTTTCCTTTATCGTATTCGACCAGTAGGCTATATTACAGTAAATAATGTTGCCTTTGCATTTCTATTTTAAATTTGTTATATGGAAATGTCTGCCAATACATATCTGTATGTACAGACACCGTATAGCGTATCCTATTATTATTTTTTTTTTTATTCCAGATTCTTAATTGTGGGCTATAGGCTAAAGCCATAGGCCTATTTGCTACGTGGAGGCTACAGCTAGGCTATATGCTACGATTGTGTTTGGAGATAGGCTAGCCTTTATGTGGGTGTACAAAAGTATAACAGTAAACGTTATTCTAATGCACAGATGTTACAATATTTGGAATTGCATAGACGGTTATTAATGGAAATAGACTATATTTACTGCAATAAAATAAACAAAAGGTGAGGGATTTTGGGCTATAGCAAAATCCAAACAAAATAATAGTCTAGATAACATGACCTAATATATGCATGAACTTGTTCGTATACAATCACAAATGTAATGTGCGTCACACTTACACTAATACGAACCAGAGCGTCCATTATCGATGTAAATGTGTGCAACTCCTCTTCTGCCATTCCTTCACAATGCGATATCCTCGGCTGTAATGACTGGATTTGTTTCTGGAACAGCTAGGGAGCTATGAGCTGGCAATCGCCCTAAGGTGAAGCCACCGTCTACCGTTATAGTATGGTTGTGCCTGTTGGAAATGAGCTGTTGCGCACACGCTGCTCTTTTTTGGCTCCTAACTGGGACCTGCTCGTTGTAGAAATAGGATGCGCGCAGTGTGCGTTCCACTTGAGAGGTGGAATTTGGAATCGTCTGGGTCTGGTTTTATCACAGGCGCATTGGTTTCAGGCCTGCACAACAGTGGCAAATAAAAAAAATGGCAATTTCATATTTTCCCATGCACAATACGTCAATAGACGTATGAGCATAGTGGCCTATCTTTTCTGGTATTTTATAGTGCACGTAGCCTAGGATAGGCAATACAATTGCCATAAACATAGGCTATAGCCATCAACGGTCCCGATATTGATGTTGCCACTAGATGGCAGCAAAGGAACACACACTGGCATTTAAGTTGTGTTCCACATGTTCAGTCCGTGTTGCGGAACCTTTTAATTTTAGTGCTCTGGAAACCGTGTTGTTAATAATGGGTGCACCCTGTATTAAGTTGTTGTAGCAACCATATACATCAGCACCCATCTTTACACCCACAACAAAGGAGTTACCTCGTATTTGGGTGGTTGTGTACGTGTGTTGAAATATGTGAAGCTTTGGCGGCGTTATTATTCTATGATCAGTAGCATTAGCTTGTCAGTAAGTTGTTTTTGTAGTATGAACCAGTAAGGTACCTTACGGTAACGTATAATCTAAAACTATGTCTGTAGTCAGTAGCCTCGTTCCAGCACGATTCCTCACTATTACTGCCCACCTTGTAATTGTAATTACTATATTTTGGTCAAGGGTAAGTAATGCAAAGTTCCACATAGACAATGTTACAAATATTACAAGTTTGTATGCATTTTACACATCGGATATATACGCTTCTAAACGTTGGTATCTATGAATAGCCACATTCAAGATAAAGGTAACATGCATGCTATACCGTACTTTCAGTAATAGATAATAATATTTTTTGACAGGAAAACAATGTTAAGGCCTGCCTGCCTTTGGATTTCACACAAGAGCAATATGACAAAGAAGACACAAGGTTAGAAAGATCGTGCAAACACTGTGCTGTGCTTTGTGCAATATGTTCATAAAGTAAATGATAAAACGTCCTTCTCATTCTGCATGTCTATCCCTCAGGTTGGTGGTTGGTTTGGCAGTCACCCTGGGCTTGTTTGCGGTAGAGTTGTCAGGATTCTTCTCAGGGGTTTCCATGTTTAACTGCAGCCAGGGCCTCCTGTGTATCCTTTAACATTATGTGACTATACTATTTGTGTGCAGTAGCCTACCATCTTTAAAAATATGTTGTGTCTGCCTCTTAATTCATCATTGATATATTAGACTACATTCAGAAACTGCATCCTATGTAAACTGGGTCAATTATTCATCAGATGTGAAAAGAAAACCCATGTTATACTCTTTAAGAGAAGGATTTGGTTATGATTCCATAACTTAAAGCAACTTTTACATACTGTCTTTCCCTACATGCAATAGCAATAGCAGCCCATGCCAGTGCATCTGTGGCTCTGCTATTCTTTCTATTTGAGCAATGGGAGTGTGACATCTACTGGTGGATCTTTGCCATTTGCAGGTTAGTGTATGCTGTATGTGATTTTGGAAACACAGTTTTTCCCTGACAACATTTTTCCCAGCACTGGCTGTCCACTGCAGTGGGTCGGTCTCCTTGTCTTTCTATGTATTTCAGAAGTGGGAATGCTGGACTTATTGGGTTATTTTTGCCTTCTGCAGGTTGGTGTGTGTGTGTGCACGTGCGTGCTCGCACGTGTGTGTGTGTGTGTTTGTGTGTGTGAGGGGGTGGGGGATATGGATTTGCACATTTGTACGTTTACATTTAAGGTATTTTAGCAGAAGCTTTTATCCTAACCCAGGCCTGGGGGCCAGATGTGGCCCTTTGAGACATTCTGCACAGTCCGCCCTGTACATCAAACATAAAAAAAAAACAATACAACATAAATTTACATGACAAGCACTATTTAATGCTGCATACAAAAATACATAGTTAATATATGTTATATAAAATATGTTAATACATATGTTTGTTTCTGAAAATTACATACCATCCATCCATCCATCCATCTTCATCCGCTTATCCGGAGTCGGGTCGCGGGGGCAGCAGCTTCAGCAAGGGAC
>JAODTR010007708.1:0-10139 GCA_025399935.1 Amblyopsis rosae | reverse complement strand
ACTATGGGCAAAGCACGGGTCTGATAGGGTATACAGCTACCTGCCGTGGAAATGTGAGCTCTATCACAGAGTGCTCACTACAAGCTTTCACTGGATTCTGTGAAGATGTGTCTCTTTCCTGTTCAGGTAATGTTTTTTAACTCTTGATGTGCAGTATTGTTTAGTTTTCCTTTTAATATAACAGAAATGCTGAATTGAAATATGGCAAAGCTAGAACTTGTTATCTGTCTATCTCATTAGATATTGCGTTTATTTTATATCTATTTTATTTTATGTACTTTATGTACATTATTAATAAGGATTAACATTTACTGCAATGCTATTTTACAAAATCTATAAACAAACTAACTCTTTTCCAGGCTTTCCAGACTTAAGGTTGGTCAATGGAAGCAATAAATGCTCAGGTCGAGTGGAGATTGAACATAATGACCAATGGGGAACAATATGTGATGATCATTGGGACATAAAAGATGCCCAAGTGGTCTGTAGGTCCATCGACTGTGGAAGCGCTATTGCATCAAAATCTAGCGCCTTCTTTGGTAAAGGCTCTGGACCAATCTGGCTGGACGATGTTGAGTGTTCAGGGAACGAGAGCTCCCTCCTCCGTTGTCATCACTCATCATTTGGGCGGGATAACTGTGGCCATGCTGAAGATGCTGGTGTTATATGTTCAAGTAATCATTAAGTCATTAAGAATTTGCCCATTCATTTATTTCCATTCATTAAAATGGGCTGTTATTTTTCCAGTTATTGTGTGTGGGTTGTGCTATGGCTCAAGTTATCTTCTACTGTATGATTTCTAGACAACATCAGGTTGAAAGGAAGTGATGACTCCTGCTCAGGCAGAGTGGAGATCTTTCAGGCAGACCAGTGGTATCCAGTATATAATACTAACTGGGGCCAACAACAAGCAGAAGTGGTGTGCAAAGAGATGGATTGTGGAGACCCTATCCTGGACCCACCACCTCCCCAGTTTGACCAGAGCCTCGATCCTACAGGGTATACAGTCAGTTGTAGTGGCACAGAGACATCTCTCACACAGTGTTCAGTGAGAGCGTATATCAAGACCAGCCGCGATAATGTGGCAGATGCAACCATTAAATGTTCTGGTAAGTTTATTGTCCAGCAGGTGTTTACTGGTTACTCTACAGTTTTCTGTTATTGTTGGCAAGTTTAAATTTACTGCATAGCAGACACTTTTATACAAAGGAACACAATAACAACTTAAGTAGCAGTGTCAGTTATTCTCAAGAACGCTTGCTAACTAGCTCAAATCAGAACAATATCACTCTGCAGCACAGCCTCAAACAATGCGAACAGCCAGTGGTTTTCGGTATTACATCCCGAAAATCCTGTGTCGAGCTTACAAGGGTATATGCATCAGACGTTGAGCACACTTGTCTATGTGACGTAGTGCTAATAAACGGACTAGGCTGAGACTATGTCCAGCCCAACTCTGCAGCTAGCGACACTGTCCAGGTGAACTTTACATTAGCTACGCTGTCCAGCCCAACACGACAATAGCTAGCATCCGGGCCAACTCTACATTATCGACGCTGTTCAGCCCAACACTACATTAGCTAGCAACACTGTCCAGCCCAACTCTGCATTACTGTAGCTAGCAACACTGTCCAGCCCAACTCTAAATTAGCTAGCAACACTGTCCAGCCCAACTCTGCATTACTGTAGCTAGCAACACTGTTCAGCCCAACTCTGCATTAGCTAGCAACACTGTCCAGCCCAACTCTACATTAGCTAGCAACGCTATCAAGGCCAACGTCACTGTGGCGAATGATGCTATACAGCCCACAATAACAGTGGAAATGTGCACTAATGTCTCATGTGCTGTCATCTCTGCTTCCCAGGTAATATCAGGTTGGTCAATGGGTCCAGTACTTGTGATGGAAGAGTGGAATTCTATCACAATGGCCATTGGGGGACCATCTGTAGTGAATCTTGGGATGTAAATGATGCAACAGTGTTGTGCAGACAGCTGAATTGTGGGATGGCTCACAAGATCACCCACGATGGCAGCTTTGGCCAGGGCAGTGGAAAAACATGGATTGATGAAGTACAATGCACTGGACGAGAGGTGTCTCTAAATCAGTGCAGACTTAAAGAGGCTGAAGAAAGTACTTGCAACAGAACGTCCGTTTCCGGTGTTGTCTGTTCAGGTAACAACAATATCACACCAGTGTTAATTCATGTATTCTATAATGAATTCCTTCATTTATTTGTGGCGCCTTGTACCACCCCATTATATGCTTAACATTATTTCATTGTTAAGACACCTAGTCCCTCCTTTTTCTTTTTTAATACTTGTAATTTAATGTCTTACCTGATTTTGCAAGCTCAGGCTTTTTCAAACCATTAGTCAGCTGGTTACAGAATCATCACAACAATAATTTTCCATGATTAGCTACCTACAGAAATGAAATACCCACGTTGAGAAAATAATTCCCACAAGGACCTTTTTATAATTAGTTGAAGGTGGTCAACCCCAGACTTCTTTTTCCAGAGCCACTTTAACCAGCTCTGACTGAAGGATCTCGAGGCATTCCCAGGCCAATGTGTAGATATAATCTCTCCACCTAGTCTTTGGTCTTCCTCGAGGCCTCCTCCCAGCTGGACGTGCCTGGAACACCTGCCTAGGAAGGCACCCAGGGGTGCATCCTTACTAGATGCCCATACCACCTCAACTGGCTCCTTTCGACGGAAAGGAGCAGCGGCTCTACTCAGAGTTCCTAACGGATTGCTGAGCTTCTTCCCCTATCTTTAAGGGAGACGCCTGCCATCTTCCTGAGAAAACCCATTTCGGCCACTTGTATGGCCACCCTTCATGACCATAAGGAGGTTAGGCACGAAAATTGCCTGCTAGATCGACAACTTTGCCTTCTGGCACAGCTCTCTTTTCATCACAACAATGTGGTAAAGTTATTGTAATACAGCTCCCGCTGCTGCAATTCTCCGACCCATCTCCCACTCCAATGTCCCCTCACTCGCGAACAAGTCCCCAAGGTACTTGAACTCCTTCAATTGGGGTAAGGACTCATTCCCTACCCGGAGTAGGCACTCTATCGGTGTCCTGATGAATACCATGGCCTCAGATTTAGCTGTGCTAATCTTCATCCCAGCCGCTTCACACTCGGCTGCAAAATTATCCAGTGAGTGTTGGAGGTCACGGACCGATGATGCCATCAGGACCACCTCATCTGCAAAAAGCAGTGATGAGATCCCCAGGCTACCGAACAACAACCCTTCCTCACCACGACTACGCCTTGATATCCTGTCCATGAATATCACAAACACAACCCCCACCTGAAACGAGTTGGACTCACCTTCAATTGTTCGGTAATAGATGGTTGTCACCTGTTGCATCACATCTTTGACAAATTACTGATGTGTAGAGCTTTCAAAATCAGAATGGACTTTCAAAACTATAAAATGTGAGAGTAGACTGCTGAGATGCCTTAAGACTATTTGAATGAAAATGTTATACAAATGTAATATTAAGGAAAAGTCATAATATGAATTGGTCTACTTGCACTTGCATATGTACAGTTACAGCACTATTTGAAGTTTGAAAACTGGTGAAAAAATGCATTCCTTCCTTGTATTTTCACATGCCTGTGAATCTATTTTTAAAATACTGAAAACGGCTCTTATTTTCACTCTCCTGTCATGACAGATAGTTTACCATTGCGGTTGGCCAATAGCAATAATCAGTGCTCTGGCAGAGTGGAGCTCAAAAAGCATGACCATTGGGGAACTGTATGTAAAAATGGTTGGACCATGAAACATGCTGAAGTGGTGTGTAACCTACTGGATTGTGGTAATGCTGTGAGTAGCTCTCAAGATGCCACGTTTGGCCAGGGTGTTGGGCAGGTATGGCAGGCTAGCGATGCATGCTTTGGCAGTGAACAAGCTTTCCAGCAATGCTCGCTCACTGGATTCAACCCCACAAGATGTAGTCATGACCAAGATGTTGGTGTCATCTGTGCAGGTACAGCAGTTCACTTCCTTAAGATACAATCTACTATTCTACTACTACTGTATATAGTAGACCTATGGCATTGTATACTACATACACAAACTGGTAATAGTATGTTAATACATTGATATTTATATTTATATAACACTATACTGTATATATAGTGCTGTGTTTTGGATTAATCCATCCATTAAGAACATATTTTTTGTAAACAGGTTTTATTGAACAACATTTTAATATTAGAACAAGCACAATATATAGTATTGTATAATGAATTGATGATTTACTGTATAAGAAAAGTAACATGTTGCACATATAATGCATGCATAATTCATAATTGTTTTCCTTTTCTGTATTTTCTATTTAGAGAAGGTTAGGCTGTCTAATGGGAAAAGTGAATGCTCTGGTAGAGTGGAGGTCTTCCATAAAGGCCTGTGGGGCACAGTTTGTGATGACGAATGGCAGATGTCTAATGCTATGGTAGTGTGCAAGCAACTTGGCTGCGGTCAAGCTATCTCATTTCATACGAGTGCCCACTTTGGGAGGGGTGATGGCCCAATATGGCTGGATAATGTAGAGTGTACCGGACAAGAATTTGCTATCACACAATGTCAACACAATGAATTTGGAAACAATAACTGTGGCCATGGTGAAGATGCAGGTGTTATCTGTTTGGGTAAGATGGTGAATGCCTTTACGCTTTTTATTTATCCCCACATTCTTGTTATTTGAAATTGTGTATACTCATAATGCCACAAGAATGATAATATAATCATATTATGAATCTGTCTCAGGAAATATGGCAAAACCACAACTAACTGTGAGTCCCGGTCCAGAGGTATCCTTTGGCGAAAAAGTTGATTTCACCTGTACCATGCAAACTGAGCATTTGGGTGGAACATTCGTCTTGCAAAAGGCAGCCGACACCTTTAAAATGGAAAAATTCACGGACCATGAATCTGTGACCTTCACTATTCTAAAAGTGGACTTTAGCCATAATGGATCATACCACTGTGAATATCGAAAGAGATTAGCCACTCAGAATATCAACTTTCCTGCTGGGGATTCAGTCATGCTTTCTGTCACAGGTTAAACAATTTTATACCATTGTTCAAACCGATACTAAACTTTTGTTAAACCCTTACCTCTGAAGCTTCTTTAGCTCAACATTATTAAAAGTACACATTCTGACATAATGGTAAAAGCCTTCGTTCACACATCGAAACGACGTACATTTTTATCAGCCACTGAACTAAGAAATATAGTTGTCATACAAGGCTCATTGCTGTCTTCAATGATTGTGTTGTGAATTAAATCATATTGTTAAATGTGAATTGTTTTGGATTAAACAGGAAAATACATGTCTATGTGTAGACAATGTGTCTACACATAGACACATGTATTCTCATATTCACCTTGGGAAAGTCAAGTGTTAAAAGTTCAGTAACTATGTAACTAGGTCATGCATTATTGTAATTTTCAGTCCATAAATTATCTTATTTGAATGCTCTGCAGTGAACCTGGTGCAGCCCAGCCTCACTCTATCATCTGCAAATGCCATGGCGGTCTACAGCCCTGAGAAGGTTGAAGTCACCAGTGGCACCCCTTTCTCAATCACCTGCAGCATTCATTCCACATCTTCTGGAGGGTTCTTCTACCTGACCATGTCAAACGCAAGAGTCTCTGACATGAAGCCAGCACAGGGCCACTCCATCTTCTATTATGCCTATTTTGAATTTCCTTCAGTGGAATCCAAACACCAGGGTGCATACAGCTGTGTCTATGCGATCGTCTCTACAACTTCCTTCTCGTCTGCCCCCTCAAAGTCACTCCAAGTCTTTGTAAAGGGTACGACTCACAACTCAGTAGTTATACAACACTTGGATTCAAACCGCTTGTTATATGGCATGTGCACATGCATCATTCTCATTATGCGTTAAGATAGAAAGTCTATAAGGCGATGGCACATATAACAATACTATTTCAGCTGACAGATAAGAGAATCCTGACTATTAGTCTGCCTGGTTTGCATCTCCACAGCATCCTCCCAGTCTGTGGCCACAGGAACAGTGGTTGGGCTGCTCGTGGTTGTTCTCCTGCTGCTGGCTGGTTATTTTGTCTGGAGAAAGAGAGGCCAAACCACTCGTAAGTGACAGCTTTAGCTCTGCAGATTCCACATTACTTCATCCACGCCAAGTCCACCTGAATGATTTATCCTCAGCTATGTCTGTTGCTGCAATATCCCACTTTTTCTTTTTTTTTTTACAGGTGCCTTGGTTAGGTTCAGTACCAGAGTTGCAGAAGCGATTAAACCGGATACAGAAGTTAAAGGGGAGCCTGAAGGAAGGTAAGAATAAAAGATGATGCGCCTTGAGATGTGTGCTATCTCATATGTGTGTTATCTCTTATGTTTTCGAGGTTGGGGTAATATTTGATGAAGGTCCAGCAGAAAGATTAACATGAATTCTTGGGAATAAATTGTGCTTTGTTTGCTCAATATCTTCTTTATGATTCTCAGGGTCTACAATAATCTTGTCAATGAGTTATATGGAAAAGGGCACAGTCCAGAAAACAAAAGTACAGCTGTGGGCACCCAAAACCCTGTTGAGGGTATTCCCACTGAAGACTTGACAGGGCGAGTAACTTATGAGCTTGAACCGCTCATTCACTCCTGACTGTCAAAATAACATTTCCATATATGTATATCCAACTGTTTCCATATATTGCAATAGAATCAATGTCATATTGAGCAAAGAAATGTAAAGGACCAAACTGTTGGTCCAAATAATTTTTTGTGGAATTATTGGTGTGATCGTGTTTGGCTTGATTTTATTTTTCATGAGTGTTTTAATTTGGAGGTCAACTAAATAAAAATTACTGTTAGAAAATGTTTTAATCACAAGGTCAATGCCAGTGTAATTCATTGTTATATCCTTTAGGGAAAAGTTATTTTGTGCTTTGTGTTACTATTGATGAAAAATCTGTTTAATAAAAATAAAGGGACCATTCACTAGTGTTTCTTAAGTAACGTTTCCACTGATGTGGACCACATCCTGTAGGCAGGAAACTAATTGCACAACAAATATGCTTCTGCAAATCTCAGATCGTTGATTTCCTAATATTCTGAAATGTGTTGATCTTTACAAAAAATATCTGGCAGTTAATTTCATAACTTAGCATTTTAAAGAGGAAGATACAGTATTGCCACCGCAAAATGAGAGTCAGCAAAAAGGTTGGGCAGTTTGCAACAGGAATGTCAGTCACATGAATGGGTGTGTCTACCAGGCAGGTAAGCCGTGTCTAGACCTGCTGTAGATCCTAGCGCATGGCTCCTCCACCCTGGATAATATTCTCCTCTGTCTCGTCATTTTAACATTAACACAGAGGCACACCTGGACAAGTTCTACATTCAGTCATACTGAAGTACTATCCCAAGATTTGTGTGTACCTGAAACTTAATCAACCTCTCAAGCTTTGTGTAAAAGTCAGCAATGTCTATCATAGTTTATTACACCAGCGTGAGCAGTTCCACAGAGGTACAGTATGTGTTTGTTGTACCGAAGACTTACTGTACGCACTTGTTCTCTTCTTCATATCCTTGTATTCAGACATACTGTACATTTTAGTAACAAATTATCAATACCTTAATAGAATACAATGCATTATTTTGTGTGTGGTCTTCAGTAGCCGGTTGCTGAATACTTTACTAATCACAGTACACCAAATAAAATACCTTCCTAATGCTTAGGGTACTGTAACTATGGGTACTGTAGCTAATGGGCTGTCATACACTTAAAATGTATATGAATGAAATGTATGAAATTTCAATGAATAACAAACCAACCTCACCATGCGTTCCAGCTAAAAAAAAAACAGCAACATATTTTCAGCTACCTGGACTCTAAGAAGATATCCTACAAGGCTGTGGACATTTCTCAGAGTACAGAGGACAGGGGGGAGATGAGAAGGAAAGCAGGGAACCCCGCTGCTTTGCCCCCTCAAATATGCAAAGGGGACACCTACTGTGGGGTAAGAGCAAAGCAATTACACAAAAAGCTTGAGGTTTGTGTGTAGAGAAGGGTGGAACATCATGGAACAGGATTTCTTTAATTGTCTACTGCATTAGTAATCATAATGATGATCTCAGGATATGATTAGGCCTAAATATTTAGTCATACGAAATGTGCTGATACAACAAACACACACCTTTTTACCAGTATGCTAGACATGTTAACTAACCAGTTTCCTACAGGTCTTGTAAAACTTCGAAAGACTTCCCACCTGCCATTTAACCAGAGTTTGTCTGTTTACAATAAAAAAATGTGTGTAATGAGCTATTTAAGTACCTTTCAGCAATTGATTTCATTCTTGCGTAGGTGTATAGTTATGAATATTGAAAACTGCATCCATAGTTGCCAATGCCAACACCAAAGCACTTTGAAAACAATGTAATCATCGCTCAGTGATTTATTTAAAGGGTCCATTTAGGTTAAATTTTGCAAACCCCCCCCCCCCCCCCCCCCTTTCTGTTCAGGACTATGCAATGTTTGAAAAAGCAGTGGAGATGGAAGAAGTCAAAAGTTTTCTTAAGCTCTAAAAAGTCAAAAGAGCGGAAGGATTTGGTGGACACAGACCGCTGTTATAATATTGCTACAGTATTCACTAACTGTGACATATAATACAAATAAAAATATTAAAAATGTTGGTGTGTTGTCTTATTGCACATAAAGATTTGACATTTTTTCCATACACCGAAAGTTTGGAAACACTCTGTCTGCTACTAACTGCAAAATATTCTTGTGTTTTATAGTTTAGAAATACAGTATAAGCTTAGCCTTAGAATATGCAAAAGTAAATACAGTATTAATTAACTATATAGGTATATTATAGAAATAAATTGTGCAAGGACAGTATTTTGGAGGTACAATAAGGAAGAAAAACATTCGTAACATGTACTGGAAGAACTAAAGAAAGTCAACATATAGGAATTAACAAATAGGTAGTCTGAGATTAACTTTCTCCCCAAAGTATGAGATTTGCATTATGCTTTTTTCATTTTGTTAAATTGGCTGCATTTATATAGCGCTTTTATCCAAAGCACTCTACATTATTTGCCTCACATTCACTCATTCTCACACACATTCACACACCGCATGCGATGTCAGCCATGCTAGGAGACACCTGACCACTGGAAGCAGTTATGGTTTGGTGTCTTGTTCAAGGACACCTTGACACTTGGTGAGGAGTTAGCGGGGTTCGAACAACGAGTTATTGATCACCTATTGCCCTTTTTACCACTTGCAGCATTTGTATAATGAAAACCAAATGAATATTGTTTATAGGTTAATTTATACATTCTGACCACATGGCTATATTGGTTGGTCCTCCATGTTCTGCCAAAAAGCAAGTCTCCTCATGGTGTCCTGTGGTGTCTGGCACCAGTTGGGCACCAAGATATTAGCAGCAGCAGATCCTTAAAGTCCCGTGAGTTCCAATGGGACGTTCACATTAATGCTCGACAGACCCAGGGTTTCCCAGCAGAAAGTTTCCCTGAGCATCACAATCCCGCATCTTCAGCTCAGAGTGCATTCTGGTGCAATCACTAACCCCAGGTAAACACTAAGGTAGCATATACTTCGCCGTCCACGTAATTTAGTAAATGGTACAAATCAGACCAGGTAACCCACAGAAGCCTATAACTGCTCCTAACTTTTTTTTTTTTTTACCAGTATAAACTACTTACCAAGTGCAATTACAGTCACCTTAAGTGCAATTGAAAGGGTCATAAAAACCTACCCTTGCATTTATTATTTAACTGTTAATTATTTATTTAGCTATATATTATTCATATTGTTTTTAATGTCTATCACTGTATTTACTTTACAAATCTATGGCGTCAATATAGTATCACAAATCGCGCTCGCAGAATGTCGTGTTGCGCACACGAACAAATTAGAGCGTTCAGAATCTTGAGTCGAGCGTGCAGACAGACAATTCGCGCGCACAAAATGTTCATTAGAACGCGCAATAAGTTGTTCCGAGCGCGCGGACGTCGTATGTTGAGTGTGCAGAAATCTGTCTAGCACACTTTATGAGTTGAGAGGTTAAGGCAAAACCATGGGCACAATGATTGCAATGTCACAAGAAC
>JAODTR010007707.1:0-10140 GCA_025399935.1 Amblyopsis rosae | reverse complement strand
CTACTGGTTCCAACTGGTCTCTAGTGGTCTCTACTGGTTCCAACTGGTCTCTACTGGTTCCAACTGGTCTCTAGTGGCCTCTACTGGTTCCAACTGGTCTCTAGTGGTTCCAACTGGTCTCTACTGGTTCCAACTGGTCTCTACTAGTTCCAACTGGTCTCTAGTGGCCTCTACTGGTTCCAACTGGTATCTACTGGTTCCAACTGGTCTCTAGTGGCCTCTACTGGTTCCAACTGGTCTCTACTGGTTCCAACTGGTCTCGTGGCCTCTACTGATTCCAACTGGTCTCTACTGGTTCCAACTGGTCTCTAGTGGCCTCTACTAGTTCCAACTGGTCTCTAGTGGTTCCAACTGGTTTCTAGTGACCTCTACTGGTTGCAACTGGTCTCTAGTGGCCTCTAGTGGTTCCAACTGGTCTCTACTGGTTCCAACTGGTCTCTAGTGGTCTCTACTGGTTCCAACTCGTCTCTACTGGTTCCAACTCGTCTCTAGTGGCCTCTACTGGTTCCAACTGGTCTCTAGTGGCCTCTACTGGTTCCAACTGGTCTATAGTGGCCTCTACTGGTTCCAACTGGTCTCTACTGGTTCCAACTGGTCTCTAGTGGCCTCTACTGGTTCCAACTGGTCTCTACTGGTTCCAACTGGTCTCTAGTGGTTCCAGCTGGTCTCTAATGGCCTCTACTGGTTCCAACTAGTCTCTACTGGTTCCAACTGGTCTCTAGTGGTCTCTACTGGTTCCAACTGGTCTCTACTGGTCTCTACTGGTTCCAACTGGTCTCTACTGGTTCCAACTGTTCTCTAGTGGTCTCTACTGATTCCAACTGGTCTCTAGTGGCCTCTACTGGTTCCAACTGGTCTCTACTGGTTCCATCTGGTCTCTAGTGGTCTCTACTGGTTCCAACCGGTCTCTACTGGTTCCAACTGGTCTGTAGTGGTTCCAGCTGGTCTCTAATAGCCTGTACTGTTTCCAACTCGTCTCTTCTGGTTCCAACTGGTCTCTAGTGGCCTCTACTGGTTCCAACTGGTCTCTAATGGTCTCTACTGGTTCCAACTGGTCTCTAGTGGCCTCTACTGGTTCCAACTGGTCTCTAGTGGTCTCTACTGGTTCCAATTGGTCTCGTGGTCTCTACTGGTTCCAACTGGTCTCTACTGGTTCCAACTGGTCTCTAGTGGTCTCTACTGGTTCCAACTGGTCTCTACTGGTTCCAACTGGTCTCTACTGGACTCTACTGGTTCCAGCTGGTCTCTACTGGTTCCAACTGGTCTCTAGTGGTCTCTACTGGTTCCAATTGGTCTCTAGTGGCCTCTACTGGTTCCATCTGGTCTCTAGTGGTTCCAACTGGTCTCTAGTGGTCTCTACTGGTTCCAACTGGTCTCTACTGGTCTCTACTGGAGTGTGTCTGCGTTTATTGTACTCAGCAGTGGACTGTAAATCTGTCTAGCCAACAGGGGGCGTAGTGAGTGTTTGCCCGGTCACCAGGCAATGAGCAGTTGGTCTACTGAAGCAACCCTAGTTGACATATTGACATTTCACTTTAGTTATATATATATACATATTATTATAATGATATCATGATGATGTCTAATGTATATTTATACAACAGTTTGATTGGACAAGAGGCATTCCGTCTTAAGATGGCCACACACTACAGGATTTTCAAATTTTAACCGATTTTAAAAACAACGTTGGGTATCACAGACATGATGACAGATTTGACATGTTATATTTTAATCCTACATAACCACACACGACGATTCAGTCAAGTTGCAGGACCACACACTTGGCGGTTATTGATTTTTACTGTTTGATATTTACCGTTAGAATTTTAGGAGCATCCGGCAACGATAACATTCGGTCGGTAAACACCTCACACTACAGGATCATTTGGGCAGATGCTCGGTTCCGACCAGCCTCGCCCCCTGCGATTGTCGGCAGGGGCAAATCTGACCCACAATCGGGCTAAACATCCTCAGGTGTGGGGCCATTGTAACGCACTGGGACTTTTAACTATGCTTGTATCACTCCACTTTACCAGTGTTATCCTAGTAACAGTTGCAAATTCAAAAAACAACATATTTCTGACAAGTTGTTAAAGTGATTTTACTTCACTGGCTGCGTGATAAATGGAAACAGGCAAATGCAGATGACTACATGATAAACCAATGTGGATGTATTGGATACAAGCTGACCTGCCGTAACATGAAAACGTATGTAACCAGCTAGCGTGATGTTTATGTGTTGCTTGGTAACAGTCCAGCCACGTAGTTGCCGACACAGAACCAGACTGTTGATGGAAGCTTAGAACTATGGTTGGGGGACTATTTGTGTTGGCGGAGCCAAATATGTCATTAAAACAAACAAATCATTTTCTGTTGGAGCTTATTACTATTATTTACAAATAACATGCGCGTGTCGAACTGTTGTATAAAAGCAATTACGCACCCGAGGTGCGTTAGACTGAATATCTGCACGGCTGTGATTATCTGCGGCCAATCACAGCCCCCCTTGTGTGTTATTGCTTAAGTATAACAATATAAACGGTGTTATACATGATGATGATGTAATATTATTGCTGAATGTGATTGGTGCAGGTCTGGACCAGCTCCTGCAGAAAGACTGGAGGGGGCGGGGCTTCAGCCAGGAAGTAGACCGTCTGGTTTCCCTGCTTCAGGATGCACACGCACACACACACACACACACACACACAGCCCGCCAGACACACACAGGTGCGTTGTATTGACATGTTTCACTGCAAACATAACGTGTTGTCGTGCATTTTTTACAGTGAGTGCGTGTGTATGTGCGTGCGCGTGTGTATGTGTGCATGTGTGTGCGTGTGTGCGTGCGTGCAAGTACATGCATGTGTGTGTATGCATGTGCGTGTGTGTGTGTGTGTGTGCAGGTCTCATCTAAAACGAAGGAAACAAAAGGAAGAGGCAAAGCGACGAGAGGAGGAGTTAAAATACCAGGTTGTTATAATTATTATGGTAACTATGGTTACTGTGGTTATGGTTACTATGGTTACTGATGTGTGTGTGTGCAGGTCAGTGTGAGCCGACTGCGTTCCAGAAGAGAGTTTTACCAAAAACAACAACAGATATTACAGAGGCTGCCTTCTGGTACACACACACACACACACACACACACACACACATACACACGCACGCACGCACACACACACACACACACATACACACGCACGCACACGCACGCACACACGCACGCACACGTGCAAACTCTTAAGACACACACGCATGCATGCATGCACATACACACACCCTGTAGACTTACTCAAATCTATATTTAGCTTTTTCCCCTGCAGTACAATATCCATAACACTGGGGGGCGATGTTGCTGTCTGTTAGTTGTACTATGGCTGTAAAATGAAAGGTGACGTCATCGATGCTGGAGAAAGACAGCGGACAACAGAATTGGCAGTTAGCAGAGTGTGGAGATATTCGCTGAACTTCACATAATATATTAATAAATATTATCTTTAAATCGTTGATTGTAAGCTAATCACCTTTAATTAATTATGGAAATTAATGGCAGGTTGAACTGGAGGTGAATATAATTTGTAATATTCAGTAGCATTTATAATTAATTTTATATAAAGTGTTTTTACAGTTAGGGCTTCAGCAACATGTATTCATAATTTATTAACCATTTTTAATGAATAACCATATTTATTAACTCCTTATGATGCATTTCAGTTATTCGGGTAATTAATTAATAATTAATAATGAATATATAAGATGATAGCACCCATTTTAGCCAGCAGATAAACATATCCTTTAATTTTATTGAAATTATTCACATTTCATAAATTATAATTTATCAAGTGATTTATCATAAATTTATTTTTTTACTTTGATTCTTTACTTTGATATTAACTTGAATACTTGATGTTTTAACTCTTTTATATATTGTTTTTATATTTATGCTTTAAAAGAGCCACGCTTTATTTACTGTGTAAATAGACTGTATTGAGATAGCATTTAATATAGATAATAATAGAATATTAATATGTGTATATAATGTGTCTTGTGTGTGTATAATGTGTCTATATAATGTGTGTGTGTGTTTATATAATGTGTGTGTATATATTGTGTGTGTATATATAGTGTGTGTGTATATATGTGTGTGTATAGTGTGTGTATATATAATGTGTATATATAATGTATGTGTGTATAATGTGTGTGTGTATATAATGTGTGTATATATAATGTGCGTGTGTATATAATGTGTGTGCATATGTGTGTATATATAATGTGTGTATATATAATGTGTGTGTGTATATAATGTGTGTATATATAATGTGTGTATATATAATGTGCGTGTGTATATAATGTGTGTGCATATAATGTGTGTATATATAATGTGTGTATATATAATGTGTGTGTGTATATAATGTGTGTATATATAATGTGTGTATATATAATGTGTGTGTAGCCCAGGTGAGCTCCTACCTGCTCCATCAGTGTGTGAGTGCTGCCGTCTGCATCCAGCGTGTCTGGAGAGGCTTCCTAGGTTGCAGGCGCGCACATGCACTACGCCACACACACACACAGGAGCAGACTGCCCGCGTGCTGCAGAGAGCGGTACGTGCACTCACACACATTATGGTAACACACACACATTATGGTAACACACACACACACACTACAGTAACACACACACATTATGGTAACACACACACGCACACACTACAGTAACACACACACACTACAGTAACACACACACACACTACGGTAACTCACACACTACAGTAACACACACACACTACAGTAACGCACACACACACACACTACAGTAACAAGGAGACAAGTTGACGAATACATCAGGCAGCATCCTGTACGTATCCATGGCAACTAGGCTCCAGGCGTCCACGTGTGTGTCCTACATTAAATATGACCCCCCCTCCCCACCAAGGCCCCAGGCAGGACAGACCACCAGGAGCTTCATGAGGAGGCCCAGCGCCTCCTGGGCAACTTCCTGCTGGGCAGAGAGGAGGAGAGCAGGAGGGAGGAGAGGAGGAGGGCTCTGGAGGCCGAGATCAGCTCTCACCTGAAGCTGCTAACCAGTACACACACACACACAAGCACACACATGCACGCACACATGCACACACACGCACACACACACGCACGCACACACACACACGCACACACACACACGCACGCACACACACGCGCACACGCACACACACACAAACACGCACACACACTCATG
Source organism: Amblyopsis rosae (assembly GCA_025399935.1). NCBI lineage: Eukaryota > Metazoa > Chordata > Actinopteri > Percopsiformes > Amblyopsidae > Amblyopsis > Amblyopsis rosae. The sequence goes on along the minus strand of JAODTR010007707.1, from coordinate 4,907 downwards.
CACACACACACAGGTACGCACGCACATACAGTATCTTACAGCAGTATAGCTCTGTTGGACATGTCTCAGAGCTCTGTTGGTCATGTCTCAGAGCTCTGGTATACAGCAGCGTATACAACACAGACGGTCATCGTGTCTATTGTCTATCTCAGGACTGTTTATTGTAATGTTTCTATATTAAATCCACGTAATTGATGTTGTTTCCCAACCTGACCCTGAGACAGATGCTGTATGTGACCAGCTGTGGTACTGCTATATAAGGCACACACACACACACACTATATACCCACACCATAAATAATACTCCCCCTTCCTACCCCTAGATGCCCCCTCCCTCTCTGTTGTCAGGGAGACAGACGTTGCAGTGTTCTCCAGCCGCTCGGGCCCGGTGGCCGCCAGGGCTCGCCAGGCCCACAACGCATTGCTGCGGGCAGCCAGCCTTCCCTGGTGGAGGAGGCTGGGAGAGGACGACGTCACTTCCTGTTCCGACACACAGGAGCTGCTGGACGCGGGGCTTGGAGGACTTTACCTGGGAGGGGCGGAGCCTGCTCACTCACCTGATGCATCTAATCTGAATTAGACTAATTAATGTTGGCTAATCTTTATTAGAACAATTAGTGTTAGCTAATCTTTATTAGAATAATAATTAGTGTTATTTTATCTGTATTATAATAATTAGTGTTAGCTAATCTTTATTAGAATAATTAGTGTTAGCTAATCTTTATTAGAACAACTGTATGGGCTAATCTGGATAGGGAACAACTGCTAATATGGATCATATTAATTGTGAGCTAAATGAATCTATTGCAGGTAAACTAGTTCCATCAATCTGGATTTATCAATGTTTTAAATGTAAATATTGATGCACACTATCTGGAATAGTCAATCTACTGTAATAATGTATCTGGCGTAGGCAGCTAATATGGTTAATATGACGGCAAGGAAATGTGTGGTATGTTTTGTAGCTGTCCAATAAACCAGAGATGGTTTTGATGAAAACTAGACTACTTTAACTGTGTATTTATTATTTAGCAGGTAGGATTTACAACAACATACATCATCATCACACACACTGACAGATAATACGTTGAGGGGAGAGTCTGTGGGTGAGGGGGGTTGGGGGCGGGGGGAGGGGGTACAGAACAAAATTAGTTTGTTTTAATATCTAATATAAATATAAAACAATATATGGTTCATGTATATTAGAACTGGGTTATTAAATATCATATCCAGACATTAAAAGTACAGAAATAATAACATTATTATAATTCATATGACAATATTAAACAATCATATCATACCACTTAAACAATAATTAATCATGAATAATAATCATTATAATAGTATCATACCTGATCTATGGAGCCAATCAGCGCCTCAGAAAGAGGAGTGGGCGGGTCCAGTGGACCAACCGGCTCCTCCTCTCCACTGATTGGACGGCTGCATGAGGCCCTCACTGCTGATTGGGCCGTGGAGCACCGTACATGGGGAGTGGGCGGGGCTTACATCACCACACCCCCCCACTGTCCACAGACAGGGGTACTGGCTGAACACACACACACACAAGGTAAACAGCCTCCACTGCCCCCAGCTGGTGCTGAGCAGGTACTGCAGCTCATCTTCCAGAAGAACAGCCTGTCTTCTGATTGGTTGGATGTGATGGGCGTGGGTAGGGCCTTACCTGGAGGAGGGCGGGGCTTGGGAGGAGGGGCCTGAGCCAGGAGGGGAGGAGCTAGACCAGGTGTCTGGAGACGGACAGGCAGGCACACACACACACACATTTTATGCACACACACACACATTTGATATACACACACACACACACACAGTGGTGATAAAGACAGTACCTGCAGTGTGTGTGTGTTGGCTGTAGGGGGCATGGCGTGCAGGGTAGTGCTTGTATCCATGGTGATGAGATGCCAGAGGGCCGTACAGCACCCCCCCTCCCCCCGCTGGGGGCGACAAGTACCAGCCTGGTGCACGCACACACACACACACACACACACACACACACGTTATATACATTTATACAACAGTTAGTTCCGACCAAGTGTCTGTGTGTCTGTGTGTGCGTGTGTATGTATGTATGTGTGCGTGCGTGCGTGTCTGTATGTGTGTGTATGTGTGTGCGTGTCTGTGTGTGTATGTGTGCATGCGTGTGTGTGCGTGTCTGTATGGGTGTGTGTGTGCGTGTCTGTGTGTGTATGTGTGCGTGCGTGCGTGTGCGTGTCTGTATGGGTGTGTGTGTGCGTGTCTGTGTGTGTATGTGTGCGTGCGTGTGTGTGCGTGCGCGTGTATGTGTGTGTGTGCGTGCATGCGTGTGTGTGTGTATGTGTGTCTCTCACATGGTTGCATAGCACCATGACTCTCAGATGACTCAATTAGTCTCCGCCCACTTGATGACCTGCAAGACAGTGAAAGTGGGCCATGTGTATATCCATGGCAACGTCATCACGTGACTACTGGCTTGTGGCGGTGGGCGATGTAGTGACAGATTAAGATAGATTAGCAGTGTTCCCCCCACAGTGGGGGTCCAGGGGCATGCTCCCCCTGAAGGACGTTTAGAAGATTTTAAAGTGAAACGCATCGATTTAATGCGTTGAGAGGCTAGATCTATGAAGAACTGTAGCAAAGCAGGGCTCTCTGCTTACTTTCCCCCAAGGTGCACATGTGCTCAAAGTTTACATATTTAGGACCACAGATAAAGATAAGTAAACTGTATTAATATCTACATGGTGGTGCCTATTCTTGTTGACTTGATTGGCTTTAATCATAAGTAACAGAGGAGACATGCACGCTTTACATCAAATATAGCCTATGTAATAGGTTTGCTCAAAATTGGGACATGGTCACATAGGCTACTGTGTAGATAGGATATATTAAACATTATATCATATGTACTATTATACTATGGTACTATGATATGTATATATATATACATATATATATATATACACACACACACACTATATACCTTCACTGGTTCTTAAAAAACATGTTTTTGCTAACTGCACTGTCTGTCTGACGGTTTGTGTTGCCATTTGGCTGTGTTGTGTCTTGCTGAACAAGATTAGGATATATTAGATTAGATTATATCACACAGATTAGGGTATATTAAGATATATTAAACAGATTATATCACACAGATTAGGGTATATTAACATATATTAAACAGATTATATCACACAGGTTAGGGTATATTAAGATATATTAAACATTATATCACACAGATTAGGGTATATTAAGATATATTAAACATATATCACACAGGTTAGGGTATATTAAGATATATTAAACAGATTATATCACATATTAGGGTATATTAACATATATTAAACAGATTATATCACACAGATTAGGGTATATTAACATTAAACAGATAATATCACACAGATTAGGGTATATTAAGATATATTAAACAGATTATATCACAGATTAGGGTATATTAACATATATTAAACAGATTATATCACACAGGTTAGGGTATATTAAGATATATTAAACATTATATCACACAGATTAGGGTATATTAAGATATATTAAACATATATCACACAGGTTAGGGTATATTAAGATATATTAAACAGATTATATCACACAGATTAGGGTATATTAGGATATATTAAACAGATTATATCACACAGATTAGGGTATATTAAAATATATTAAACAGATTATATCACACAGATTAGGGTATATTAACATATATTAAATAGATTATATCACACAGATTAGTGTAGATTAGGATATATTAAACAGATTATATCATACAGATTAGAGTAATTAGGATATATTAAACTGATTATATCACACAGATTAGGGTAGATTAGGATATATTAAACAGATTATATCACACAGATTAGGGTATATTAACATATTAAACAGATAATATCACACAGATTAGGGTATATTAAGATATATTAAACAGATTATATCACAGATTAGGGTATATTAACATATATTAAACATATATCACACAGGTTAGGGTATATTAAAATATATTAAACATATATCACACAGATTAGGGTATATTAAGAAATATTAAACATATATCACACAGGTTAGGGTATATTAAGATATATTAAACAGATTATATCACACAGATTAGTGTAGATTAGGATATATTAAACAGATTATATCATACAGATTATGGTAGATTAGGATATATTAAACTGATTATATCACACAGATTATGGTAGATTAGGATATATTAAACAGATTATATCACACAGATTAGGGTATATTAAGATATATTAAACAGATTATATCACACAGATTAGGGTATATTAAGATATATTAAACAGATTATATCACACAGATTAGGGTATATTAAGATATATTAAACTGATTATATCACACAGATTAGGGTAGATTGGGATATATTAAACATATTATATCACATTAGGACAGATTTAGACAGATGAATACTTAATATAACAGATTAAAACACATTCAGACTCACCTCTCTTTAGCGTCGAGGAAGGCTTTAGCAAATGGGTTGTACTTAATCTTCAGAGCCGTGATCTGCACACACGCGCACACACACACCAACTCAAATCTGTGTATTAATGTGAGTAGGCCTGTCACAATAACTATTTTTGTTTCCTGGATAATTGTACCAGAAATAATCGTGATAAACGATATTATTGTCATTTTAAGGGCAGACAAGAGAAGACAAGGGTGGAATGACTGACTATATAATCCAGAGTCGAGGGAAGCAGATGGAGAGGAGGTTTAACTGGAACACCTTTATATGATATAGTATTGTAGTGTGTATGTGTGTGTGTGTGTGTGTGTGTGTGTGTACCTCCTCGTTCTGATAGGCTGTCACGGCAATGAACTGCGTCTCACTGAAGGAGGCGTTGGTGAGCAGGCGGGGGGGGGAACCCCCACACACACACACTATG
>JAODTR010007706.1:0-10140 GCA_025399935.1 Amblyopsis rosae | reverse complement strand
GAGAGAGAGAGAGAGAGGGGGAGAGAGAGAGAGAGAGGGGGAAAGGGAGAGAGAGAGAGAGAGAGGGAGAGAGAGAGAGAGAGAGAGGGAGAGAGAGAGGGAGAGGGGGAAAGGGAGAGAGAGAGAGAGAGGGAGAGGGAGAGATAGAGGTTGTAGCCACTGTTGCCAGCAGTTTGTTTGACTGCTGTTGGTGTGCAAAGTGTTCTACTTGAGGAATTAGTTACGCAAATGTGTAGCATTTGGTACCCATTTGGTACCAAATGGTACCAATGGGTACCAAATGGTACCAAATGGGTACCAAATGTGTATTATATTTGGTACCATGGCATCAAATATAATACACATTTGGTACCCATGCCATCTATATTTGGATTCTCTTCTCTTCGCTTGGTTTGTGTGTTTACCAGGGTTTACCGCCGGTGACCTTTGTAAGGCAACAGAAGATTGGCTCATAATGGAGACGTAAACGGCATTAGCATTACAGCAAATGAATACCTTCTAGGTCCTCATGAGTAAACAATAATGACACTCTGTTATTCTACTATTATAAACTCCCCTGCTTCAGATTGTTGCCCTCAGAGCCTTGTGGTGTTTACTTTCACATGAGGAATCTCCCACTAAGAATCAAATGTGCAAATGGAGACATATTCAGGTCGGGCCGCTTTTTAAGGAAGGAGCGCTGGCTGGGTCAAAACGCGGTGCCAGATATTCTCTCGGGACTGGGGGGTAGAACCTGCTTGACGTGGAGCTCATGAGAGGCGGTCGTAAATAAACCTGAGGTATTCGTACTCAGCTAGCTTTCCTGTAAGTGTCTACATGGCCCAGATGTGTACGCTCTTGCAGCGGTGTCTTGACCCGTGACACTATTGCTTCATAGCACGAAGGCCCGCTAATGCTCGCAAGCTAGAAACTTCTAAAAACGTTTTCTCGCCAAATGTTGTCAAAAAAAACAAATAAAATCTAATAATAAATAAAATCATTTTAAAAAAAACGAATTGAGAAAACAAATAAATAAATAAAAATAATAGAAAAATCCCACTTTAGGCCCCCAGAACCATCTCACAACCGGACCTGACCCAACCGCTAACCTTGGTTTAGTGATACGCAGAGAAAACAGTGCCAGAGAGTTGTAAACGTGTAAACAAAGTGACAGTTTGAGTGTATTTTCTGGTGCTTTTTTTTCCCCCCATCAGAAGACTTTTCTTAATCTGTTAAAACAACCCTGTCAAACTAGACTAGAGAGAAACGTGGACGTGATGCAGTGATTGATTGCCGGCCTGATATTCATCTGCAACCAAGCCTCCTTTCTGTCAGTTTATCTGCCTGTCTGTCTGTACGTCCGTTTGACGCCATCTCTGTCATCGGCGGTCAAACGGAACGTCTTCCTGGAAGACTCTCGGCCATCTGAGGTTTTTAACGCCTGTTTGGACAAGCACCAGATTCCTTCTGACATCGCCTGCCTTCTTCTTTGCCTGTCTGCCTGCCTGTCCGTCATTGGCTTCCAGAGTGGCTGCATTGTTTCTGGAAACTTCTCTCTGCCTGTCTGTCTGTCTGTCTGTCTGTCTGCCTGCCTTTCTGTCTGTCTTTTCGTCATTGGCATTCAGCGTGGCTGCATTGTTTCAAGGAAACCTCTCTCTCTCTCTCTCTGTCTCTGTCTCTCTGTCTCTCTGTCTGTCTGTCTGTCTGTAACCAAAGGAGTCAATGAGATTTATTGGCATGAAAGTTCAAGTGGCAGTGTTGCCAAAGCATAAAGCATCAAACAAAACAACTGTGTGTGTGTGTGTGTGTGTGTGTCTCTTTGTTAATAGTGTTAATGGTGTTTGGCCTTATATACTGTATATCAAACTGTCTCTCTCTCTCTCTCTCTCTCTCTCTCTCTCTCTCTCTCTCTCTCTCTCTCTCTCAGTTCAGTTCAAGAAAGGCTTTATTAGCATGACAAGATCATTTCTCATGTTGCCAAGGCAACAACAACAACAGCAAAGAAACAAAATGTATACAGTATGCACATTAGACGTACATAGAAGTAATTAACATAGTATCGATACACATTTTACAAATACTGACAGTACGGTACCTCATTAACACGAATGCATGGTGGCTGATGCAGGGGAGCAGTCATCCACAGTCTCTCAGGTTGTGACAGGCTGTTACATGACGTGCTGCTAGCCTACAGCACTTCTCCTAGTAGGAACACTAGTTGGTCTTGGTTGGGGAGCTTCTCTAGATCTATTGGGGCTATTGGGTGGGTTTTGTACTGATGTTTTGTAAACGTGCACTAGTCTAGCCTTTAATTACGGTACACAAAGTAACTTTGCCAAATACGATGCGTGGTCCATTCAGAGTTGTTTTACCATATTTTGACTCCAAACCTTGATAAGCAACCTTGTATGCATACCAAACTTCAAACAGAGAGCCAGCTTTAAACTGAACCAGGAAATGCCATCTCTCTCTCACTCTCTCTCTCTCACAAGCACACACACACACACACACACACCTGTGTGACTATATACTGTACCAGTGCCACCTGCCTGAGGTGCTTTGTGAAGCATGTTCTCTCCGCTGTACACAGTGCACGGAGCCTTAGGGTGTGCATGTGCGCGTGTGCATGTGCGCGTGGCCGATATCTTAATCACTGGCACATGAGTTTGTGTAGACGAGTCACAAGCCTCTCTAGGGGCACATAGTGAACAAGGGACAGTCAACATTTTGTTGACTAGAACAAAAAATGTGGACTAAAGTGAGCGCGTGCACACGTTGAACACGTTACATTGCCTGTGCCTGCCTTTTAAAGTTTTAATTAAAGGTGTAGTAAGTGATATTGCCCTCAGCCTTTCAGGATAGGGGTAGGGGTTGTTGTTGACATTCAGTTTTGTGTTGCTTAGTAATACAAGTAGGTCCATACGTGTTTATAAACACCAATACGAATAGGGAGGGATGTACACTTTTTTAGTATTTTCTAGCATTTTTTATTAAATAGAACAGTGAAGATACTGTGAGAGAGATGGTGGGAAAGATGGGGAAAACGACCGCAGGCTGTTATGTCTTTCCAAAGTTCCCGATCGTATGATACGATGCTGTTGACTCTGATGTGGCTCCACCACCGTCTTACTCCTGAGCGTTCCGAGTGAGCTGTGATCCAGCAGGTCTTGACCGCAGCGTCATGCGTGGACATGAGCCAAGCACGCTGAAAAGCTGCCACTTGACATTCCCAGACGACTTTGTCTGTGTGTCTGCCTGTTTGCCTGTCTGTCTGCCTGTCTGTGTGTCTGTGTGTGTGTCTGCCTGCCTGTATTCCTGCCTGCCTGTGTGTCTGCCTGCCTGTCTCTGTGTGTATCTGTCTGCCTGCCTACCTGTCTGTCTGCCTCTGTCTGTGTGCCTGCATGCCTCACTCTCATGGCATGAAACAAGCCATCACATCCATCAACCCCCCCCCAAACACACACACACACACACACGTGCGCGCGCACACACACATCAGAATTGTACACAATCAATAAACAAAGGTAACCTGCTTCAAGCATATACAGAAATGGTGCATGTGTGCACTTTGACCTTGACAGGAAGCTCCTTGGGCCTTTCCAGCTGTGGCACAGCAATGAACACTGGTGCGTAGCTGCTGTCAATGGAGATCCATAAACCAGACACACCTACTAGAACATATTCACTCATCCTAAGAAAATAAATCATTATTTATTTAGCAGACCCTTCAGGTGACCCTTTGGGCCGGGGGTCCCCATGTTAGGAATGGGAAGGGGGGGTGCTTTTAAAGAAACAGCTGTCAACGTCCGTAGCAGCGCTCTGTAAACGGAGCGTCCATAAGAGGAAGCTGCGTCCGGATTCTCCCTGCGCCACGCCCCCACTCCCGCACTCTCTCTCCCGGTTGGTGCACTGCATCGACTGACCCCGCCCCCCTACTTCCTGTCCAGTTTTACACCGCGCCTCGTGTGTCAGTGGAGTGGCCCGTGGCAACAAAGACATCGGCTTGACTGGAAGTGAACTCCCCAAACAAATACTGTTGCACCCATTGGGTCACACAGGCCGGCCTGAACTGAAATACTGTACTACTTAGCATACCTTTAGACTCTTTGAACATGACGGGGTTGTGTCCTTGCTTGTGAAGGACAGAGCCGATAGCACACAATCTCCTTGTTCCTACTCCCAACGGAGGCCTAGCTGAATGGAGTTGTTTATTTTTTAAACAGGCTTGCCTTCCTCCCGAGAGACTTATCTGTTTGAGTTTCTAGCAGGTTCCTTGGCTTGCTCTGATAAAGCACACCTGCACCACACCAAAGAAAATCTCCCTGTAGTATATCAAGCAAAATACTTTTATTTGAACTAGTGAGTAAATTCTGCCTTCCCAGAATGCACGCTGGTGTCTTGGCTCCCGATCAAAGTTACACCCACCTGTGTATTCACACTGGCGTATTACATAACCTTGTGTTTTCAGACAACAGCTTATTTGAATCCAGTTGCAATTTTGTATTATATTATATTCCACACACTTCCTGAAGTTGAACACGACCACACTTCATTCAGCTCGAGGAGCATTTTATCACAATACCGGAAAGCATTCATTCAAATTGAATTTGAGACATCGTTCATAATGATTATTAAATTATTTGGACACACCGACAGGTGAAGGTATACCCAGTGAAGGTTTAACACAAAATAAATGTGGAATAGCACATACAGCAACTGAAACTGTGTCTGCATCAGAATAATTTAAAGTTCAGCAGTCAGGCAAATAGCTGCTGCATTTAATAATGAGCACATGTACTCATCCATCCATCCATCCATCCATCTTCTCCCGCTTATCTGTAGTCGGGTGGCGGGGGCAGCAGCTCCAGCAGGGGACCCCAAACCTCCCTTTCCCAAGCCACATTATCCAGCTCTAACTGGGGGATCCCGAGACGTTCCCAGGCCAGTGTGGAGATATAATCTCTCCACCTAGTCCTGGGTCTTCCCCGAGGCCTTCTCCCAGCTGGACATGCCTGGAACACCTCCCAAGGGAGGCGCCCAGGGGGCATCCTTACCAGATACCCGTACCACCTCAACTACACGTGTACTCATATACATATATATACTGAGTATATATGTGTGCTCAATTGTGCTAGCCTAAGTGGGTGCCAACGAGAAGAGATTGGACCTTTAGATGGCAAGCGGTCCAAGTGTGAAGGTGTAAAACGCAAGAGTTCATGTATAAACAGCTCATTAACATGACTTTACCGACGCTGTTTGGTAATAAACACCATTAGAGTGAAATCCATGCAGTCCGCACAGTCTCTCTCGCTCTCAAACACACACACACACACACACAGATAAGGAAACATACATATACATACAAAAGAATACTCACACACCGTGAAACATGTATACACACACACACACACACACACACACACACACAGACCCAGTAAGAGCAAAGCAGTGTGCATACACTCAGGGGCGTGTCGGTGGTTTCCAGGAAGTTGGATGGCGGTTTCCAGGAAGTGGGGCCAAATCTCGTTTCCTTGTGTCAGATTAGTCGCAACGATGTGGTCCAAAATAGTTACAGTGCGCACTGACAGACTAGATAATCAATTGACTTATTGGTTAATGTCTCAGTCTGGGGCCTAAATTGGTTTAGCTAAATTCTTTGACGGAAACAAAATGAGACTTTCGGCTTTTCTACACTCGTGCAGCCATCGTCCATTACGGTTATTATAATTAAAGGCTATGTAATTGATTATTATTATTATTATTATTATTATTATTATACATTACTGTATATAATAGAGTTCAGATACAATAGAGTTCAGGGATGCATTACACAGAGACCATCGTTGCCTTAGTAATAAACGTACTACAGTAGTAATGCGGCACAGTACTATCATATGGATTTGGTACATAACAGTGTGTGTGTGTGCGTGCATGTATGTGTGTGGGGAGTCGTCTTAATGTGGTCTCGTCTGTGCACTACATTTGCGTATGTAAATAAGAATGGCATGAATTCGTTTTTTTAGCGGAAATAATTTGAGAAGCACACTTGTGTAAAACTAAAACACTGACACCCCTGAGCTTAATTTCTCAGGTCCATCTCCCTCCTTACGAGCTATAGATGTCACCTGCGTTGGTGTGCACAGGGAGCGAGCTGGGGCTCAGCCAAAGAGGATATTAGAAAACAAAGGACCTGCATTTCATGCTTCGTTAACGTTTCATAATGTTTCCTGAGTGGGTGTGGCTATCGCCTCTCATTGGATGACCTTTAATGTCATTTTGTTATAATGTTCCGCTTTAAACATCACCGTGGAGATACAGCAAATGCTTGGTCTCCACGGTGATCACGAGCAACAATAACAATAACAACAACAACAACAACAGCAGCAGATTGAGGAACGCAGGGAGATAGCAGCCGGTGACGGGAACAATCTGATCTCCTCGGCCAATTAAAAATAGACGCACTTCACGATTCCTCCATGCAGTTCGTCACCCATCTGTCTAGTCAGCAGGAAGAGAACCATCATAGTTTATGTGTCTCCAGGGGGTGTTTGTGTGTGTTGGCCTGCCTGCCTGCCTCTCGGTCTGTCTATGCAACTCTGTGTGTGTGTGTGAGTGTGTGTGTGTGTGTTAACTAGAGTCATCCGACATGCAGACGAGGCAAAATACTGGTGCAAATGGCGTAGACTGGCGTAAACACATACGCACTGGGCCTGGTAGTTGACAGAGTTCTTGTTTATCTCAGCTGTTCAAGATCTAACATTATGACTGGAAGCAGAACATCAAGGCGGTTTTCCAGTCCTGCTCCTACTTTAAATCCACCTTTCAGAACCTTTGCAGGAATGATGGAGAGGCACATTATTCCTCTGGAGGCACATTCTGTATTGCTTAGTGTGTGTGTGTGTGTGTGCTGGTTCTCACAATGTGGAGTTGGGAATTGGGACTGAATACACACTGGACCAATAACTGGCAAGCCTGACCCCGGACTAGCCAATAAGAAGCTCCAGCTGATGAAAACTCCAGGCCAGGCCAAACAACAAACGCGATAGTGGAGAAAAGGCGTGTGACGTCAGCGCGTTTAACACTCGAGGGGCAAAAATGAAATGATTCTGAAGGGTGCAGAGAACCATAGTCACACGGACACCACTGTTCCTCTCTCAAATTACCAAATGGGTCGTTAAAGAAATACACATTTGACACATTTACACCGTTTCGTAGACGCTATTATCCAAAGTGGGATCCAAAGCACTGAACATCTGTCCATAGCAGAATAGGCACATAAGTACAAGTTAATGGTCTTGACTGTTCCAGGCGAACCCCAGAACAGTCAGACCCCAATGGATGAGCGGGTACGCAGTGAGCACACCAAAGTGGTTCGCTGAAACGGTTTCCATGGTAACAGACACTGTTGTCACGGACAAAGCTACGCATGTAAGTGACTGCACCTGTAACTCTGTGTGGTGGAAATGTCAAGGTCTGCTGAATGTGAAGGGAATAGGCAAATACACACAGACCACTGGATATAATGTGTGGTTGGTCAGATAATATAGATAATCGTGCTAATTTAAGATCGTATGGTGGTGATAAATATACAGTGGTGCTAATTTAAGCTCTTATTGCCGTGATCAATAGGCAGCAGAGCTAGTTTAAGCTCTTATTGCCGTGATAATTCCATGTACTTGTTCATTTGGGTAGGCTATTAACAGCTGGACGGACCTACGGCCACGCTGTTTATAACATTATAACACTTACTGTAAGATGATGGGCTGTGAAGGGCTCTAGGGGCACCCACACGCACACACACACTTAAATGTTCCCACCGTGAGTGATTGATGGCCAATCTGTGCTCAACGGGAAGGCTGCTGGTGCCCTCCACTGACACCTACACACCATCACTGGATTACATGCGAACGAGCGTTGCAGATGGCTTTTTGTGTGTGTGTGTGTGTGTGTGTGTGTGCGTGCGTGCGTGCGAGAGAGAGCGAGAGAGGGAGAGGCAGGTACTTGACAGCAGACATTGTTGAATAGAATATATCTTGTCTATCGATTGGGTTTTGATTACCGACTCTGCAATGTAACTTCTGACGTGTGCTTGCATGAATGCAGACATGTTTCCTGTGGTAGCTGCTTGTTGTCTAGAACATCATTGCAACACATGCCCTGGGTTTGACATCATTTTTGGATTGTAACCAATCATCTCAAAGGTCCACAGTAACACTTGGAGATTGGAATGATATGGGGCCTTCAAGACAAATAGCTCTCCGTTAAAGCTGTAGACTGGATGAATGACTACTTGGAACGTTTGAAGTCATACCTACATTGCAAACAGAAATGTTATAAATATGAGATACTGTGGTTCATGTATTCACGCGTATTGTAAACAGCTGCATTTGCGTCGGTTTGCCCGGGCCAGTAAATGTGCTGTTGCGTTTGTAGTCCAAAACATTTCCTTACTTGGCAGGTAGGAGAAGCTTGTTGGTGGAGGACTTAGTTAACAAAGACATCTCTCTCACTCTCCTCTTGCTCTGTCAGGGCTGCTTGTAGCAATGCACGCACACGCGCACGCACACCCACACGCACCACGGTCCAACACCAAGGGCTAATTACTCTCTGGAAAAAGCCAACGACTTCTCATGTCACAGTTCAAGTGGAGGAAATAAGTAAAGTGTTTTCCCACTTGTTGTATGCGGCGACGCGCTTGCACGTATACACAACAGGCACAGTACACCGTGCGATGTATGCCCATCGCTGAAATGCGCCCAACCCTTCCTGAACGCGTTGCCAAAGAGGGGTCGGCCATCTCAGCAGCTCAGAGGGGGATTACTGCTGGCATCCTCGGCAGATTGCACACATTCCTTGGACGGAACAGTCCGAGTGAGTGTTGTTTGTCAGTCTTCTGAGAAGCAAATAAGTGTGTGTGTGTGTGTGTGTGTGTGTGTGTGTGTGCGTGTGTGGGGGGGCTACGCTCGTATGTGAATAAGGATCACAGTTATGGGGACATGGCTATGCGTTCAGACTGTTGCACAAGAAGACACTGATTGCCATTGGCAGAAAGGTTCACTAGTCACACACGTGCACGTGCACACAAGCACACAAGCACACACACACACACACACACACACACACACACACACACACAAACACACAGCTGTTTCCAGAAACTAAAGGGTACAACCGGGCCCGAAAGTGCCCCGGCTCCTCCCTCCAACCGAAGACTGATGTCAGACTTGATTTTCTTTACGGCTTATGCAATCGCTATGCAACATCAGCAGCCTTCGCGCTCAACTCTTACCGCCGCGGGGCAAATATATTAATCTGCGTTCGCGGCGCTTCGGACTGCCCCCGGGGACCTCAGATGTGGTTGCCAAGGAATCAGAGAACACACCCACGACTCGACTTGGCCCGCGGTCCGTGACCGAGGCCGCAAGCCCCCTCATTAAACGGCGAAGAGCAGAAGACAAAGAATTCAGTGCGTGGTGAAAGCGGATAGCCACCACTTATCTGTCAGGCCGCACAGCTGCTCTGTGTTATTTTGTGCTAATTTTCAAATTGTAGTGTTGCGAAACTGCCATAGCCCACCTACTGTTGGGACACATGCACGCGCGCACACACACACACACACACACACACACACACACACACACACGTCAAATGTATGAATCCTAAAAACACATGGAGGCACATTGCGGCTCTACAAAGTCTTGTTTTCTGAATAGGATGTTTTGTAGGAACACTTTCCTTTTTGTTTGGTCTTTGTTGTTAAACACACACAGTACCTGTTAAGACGAGCAGCTCGACCCTTCTTTTGGACTTACTGTGTGTGGTCATAGTGTATGTTCATACTGTATGTCAGGTCATAGTGATTGTATGTTCATATGTCATATTTCAATCATCTTGTTGATTTTTGGCAGGAATTAGCAAGTCATTTCTCACACACACACATGCACACACACGCACACACACACACACACACAGGGGGTCCATGGACGCAGGAGATATTTATCCTCCGGCAGTGTCTTGAACAGCTCAAAACACGGAGGCATCTGTCTGCGCACACACACACACACATGTGTGTGTGTGTGTAATCACATGCAGATGTGAGCCAAAAAGCAATGCATAAATTGTAAAAAAACAACAAAAAAAACAACAACATTTAAAAAAACC
>JAODTR010007705.1:0-10140 GCA_025399935.1 Amblyopsis rosae | reverse complement strand
GACAACACAGCCCTCAGGTTCATGGGGGCACCCAAACCTCTCCACCACGATAAGGTGATGGTTCCCGGAGAGGAGAAGCCAACTAAAGTGATACAAATGTGATCAAATGTTTAATAGTCTCAAACGAGGTCCATGCCCAGTAGGAAACTGAATACATTATACCAATGGAGCATGTCCAGACAACACAAGGTGTCAAAATGATGGACCCAATATCACAGCAGTATATTTCACAAATGTTGTATTACAACAAGTTACAGTTTAAAGTGATTTTTTTTTTTAAGTCAACTTGTGCTGCCCTTACACCGCATAAGGCTGATGCAAAGCTAGACCGCTAGTTAACAGGAACGTAGGTCTTTGTAAGGACTTAAGGCGCAAGTTCTTAAGCTCCTTTAGTGAGGACCGTTAACGTTGATTAGAATTGCAACACTGAAATATGTACATCAATACAGTTTAATATAGAGTTATGTTGTAAATTAGGCAAAGTTGTGCACTAACATACTGTATAGGCTGATCTTATCAAGCATACACACACAACAGAGCCTAATAACCCCTAATAAGCCTAGAATCCCCATTTAACAAATACAGTACTGAAACATATGCTGTAAAATCAAATCAGAAGTAGACTTGAATCACACTAAATTTGTATGACTGCAATGTTCATTCTACTGTTGGCTGCATTGTAGACAAACTGAATCCAGTGATCTGAAACAGACTAGCATGAGGCAAGATAAGTCCATGCTTAATACTAGCAAGCAGGCTAGCTGCAGAACACATGCAAATAGTCAAATATACATACTGATATTTCCAAAATACATCTAAAAGTTAAACATGCAATACATTTACATTAGCTATTACTTACAGACAAATGATCTCCAAGAGTTACAAGTGAAACCGAAGAGCAGTATTATGTCTCAACAGCACCCTTCTTTAACTCTAGCTCTTTTACGACAAACTGCCTACTGCTATTTACTATGACGGCCACTTGGCGGCAGTGCAGTACCTACTTAAAGAAACCATTAATTAAAAGCAGCACACAACTCTATCTATACCTCTCAAGGAGAAAGTTTCATTCAGGGGCAGTTTGGTTGCAAAGAAAATTGGGTCCTGTAATAAAGTAAATTTTGTGTATGGTTAAAACAGGCGTCGGTTGCACCAGAGTTTGATTGCAAGGTTGGGTGCTAATCTGTCTCAATGTCACTTTTGTACAAAACAAATCATTTGTTGACACAACAAATCCAAATACAAATAGTGGGCTCTCTGCACATCCTTAATTTACGAACTGCATGAATTCGAGGAAACGTCTTTACGTAGGCTGTTTTTACGTGTAAACAGTCGAATAGCTGCTGTGTGGCTATTCAAACAGTCAGAAATGCCATCACTCCGAATATTTTAACATAACCTACCTGGACAGATATTCAGGCAAGCAGCAATGTTTATGACGACACTGCAGTGTCGGATCGATCTAATGGTGGAGCGAGGGGGCGTTTGACATTACCATTGTCTGAACGTGAGAAGAAAAAGGTGACAAACTCCAGTAGGAAATATATTAGCATCTGCCTCACATGATCAACCGAAGTATCGGTTATCGTGACATCCCTAGTCCCGACTGGCCACTTGGATTTTTAAGAGTTTTGAGTTGCATTGTCAAATTATATTTGGGTCAACCTTACAAAACTCAATGAAAAAGCAATTTTAAAAAGGCCCATACAAGCGGAGTAGTGAGCATCATTTGTTCCTTTTAAAATAAAATGACAATGGAATAAAGGGAAGTATTACAGGAGTGGAAGGGGCTTGGCATTTTGATAAAAACACGCTGTGCATGTTTCCAACCAAAGCAATAAGCAGAGAAACTTACTTCTGACCAATTCTGGTGGCACCCCACACAAAAGGTGTTGCTGCAGAGTCAGATTCTGTAACAAACATAAGCATTATTTTTAAATGTAATTTCCTTTGAGTGATCAATAAAGTACCATGCTCATCAGCACTAAACTATTCATCACCGATCAGACTTCTCCCAGGGGTCAAATCTGGTTATTTAGCAAAGAAATCAAAGTACACAAAGTCCTAATATACTAATTACACATTTAGCAGATTCATACACTACCTTTATCCCAGTCTTCATCCGTAATCGGGCTTGTCCATGTGCTGACAGGTACATGCCAGTTTGAAGGGCTTTCAGAGCTTCCTCCTATCAATAATGGAACACAAAAGAAACATACTCAGTCAAAAAACAGTCAAGACCGTGCAGAGCCAGGTGTCACAAATAAAGAATAAATTAAAGCATTATAAACAAATAAATGCTGTGCACAACTTAAATAATGTTAATATATCCTCTGTCCACTCAACTTTCTTACTGTAGTTTTGTAGTTTTGTAACAATACTTAGTGTATTTGGTAAATTAAAAGATTGAGCTTAGATATGACTTAGAAATAGATTTCACAACCAGTGTTTAAATCGGAATTTCAGCCATCCACGAACCCAGTGGTTGCAGTAGACTCGTCTGTCATTTTGACGGGCTGTAGTGATGCGCCAGCCGAGTTGTAACCCGCGGGTCCGGAAAAGCTTATCAGAAAATATTGCGGATGGGTCAAAACGAGGCAAAGCAGCGTCCCGTCCAATTAATGCGCCAATGTTACGTCCCTATTCAATGCGTATTAAATTATAAATCAGTAACTCTATATCACTGCATGAATCACATCACTGCACCACAACAAGAGGGCGGTGCCTGCACCTTTGAGTTATCAATATAATAGGATTCGATTGGAATGCCCCGCTGTAAAAACTAGTGTGCCTATATACAAGTTTTTGACATACATACATACACACACACACACACACACACACACACATATACATACAGACACACACACACATATATACATACATACACACACACACACACATATATACATACATACCTATATATAAGCAGCTTGCATCAATTCTATCTTGTGAGGTGCATTTGTAGCAGGGCCACAACACCTTACACTATTATATAGGTGTTGACACTGACTGACAAATAAACAAAAATATTAATATTAAAGCAAATGTGTTACGCTCCATTTAGATTTTCCCTCCTCTTTTCCGTGTTGTTGCCATATAACTATGGTTGTTGCCTGGCGACATTAGACGAACGTTCGGTGTGATGATGTAAACGGACCCGGGTTCGCAGCCATGAATGTAATGTGAACGCAGACCAGCCGGGCAGAAGGGGGAGGGGGGCTAATCGCACTAGAGTCTGGTCCGGACCAGCAAATGGACCAGGTGTGAATGCGCCCTTAGCCTTTTCAATGAGATGAACAATGTAAACAGATTTTCTCTGCTCGTTCTATTTTAAAAAGACATTCAATGCGTGAAAGTAGAGTAACTTCTGACATTAGAATGGACAACCCCGCAGAGGTGTCATGTGTAGGTAGTGTACCATGACATCTGTACAGTAGCTACAGTCTCTAGACTCAAATAGAAAAGGTATGAGCGAAAGTCTTCTGTGGCACCAGCATACAGGTAGGCTAAACATGGGCATATATAGGATCAGGTTCGAGAACCGGATCTTTGAGGACCCGGTTCTACATTTTGCAAAACCCTTAGATCAATAAGGTCTGAGCTTATCAATACTGCTGAGACTAGTGGGATTTAATAGGCCTAAAAATAGATAAGAGCGTGAACGGGAAAGATAATTCACAACGTGTGTGTGCCAAGAGGGCTGGGCAATAATTAAATATTTGTGTTTTCAAGTAGCTTTTGTTTAAGTAGCTTTCGCTGTCACACCTAAATAGCGCCCGTAGCTATAAGTACGACAGTGAATGGTAAGTTGGTCACAAACACCATTATTTAAAGCCTCTCATGACAAAGTCAAACTTAAGTTTTTGATATATATCAAATAAGATAAGCCTATTTGTCCAGACCTGGACACTCGTGACAATTCCAGGCACATCAATAAATGAGCAGCATCTACTGAGAAACGCTGCAGTTATAACTGCAAGCACTGTTAGTATCAACTGCGACAAATCGAAAGTGCACTTCATGTCAATGGCTCATTAACACAGCTCAGGTGGTGTCAGAACAGAAGCATAATGCATGACAGACAACTTATGGAACATTATATAGTAAGGTAGACTTATTGAAAACCTACTGTTAATAGATCTGCCTATGGTAGCTCTTTTACAGTTTTCCAGATAGCTCCTTATTCCTTCCCATTTCAAAGCAAATACGGTAGATAACATCAGGGGCGCCGACTCCCTTCATGGTAACTTCGAAGCTATAGGCGATGTCATGTCAACTCTTTCAATGAGACATTCATACAGAATGCAATTTCTGGAATAATGGTCCTAAAATATCACAGTAGACAAAAATGGAGAAGGGGTTGTAGCCAGATCAGTAGTTTGTTCTATGACCACGATCACAAACAGACCACTGCTGTTGCTGGTCACTACCACTAGGGGTGCTGAAGCTAGTGATCCCATGAGTGATCCGGACCAGTTGCCGTGGTCACTCTCATGGTTCCTTATGAGTTTCACTACTACGGGTTTGCATCTCTGATTTCATGCTTGTTTGTTCAGACATCGAAAATATGATGTTTTATAAATACTTAAGATTGACAAGCGGTTTTTCCTAAGCACAATATTGTGCAATTTAGAGGTTCGCTTAAAATAAATACAAAATGTTTATGTGTACAACGCCAGAAAACAACATTCCTTGTGTTAGATTAGCTTTCGTGCACTCGTGCATTCTCGTGGTTCATGTGGTCATAGTTGTGGTCCCTGATAATCATCATGATCCCTGTGGGCATTATCATGGTCCCTATGGTTCCTAATGAGTTTCACTAGGTTACTACAGCATTTCATGGTTGTTTGGACAACAGTGGTTCACCTTTTGGTTTATGTATTTCCATGTGAATGCTTTCGATGTGTAGGCTACCTTTTAGCATATAGTATCATATCACTTTTATCATGCCTTTGTTCTTTTGTGTAGGCTAGTTTTTGTATGATGTGAATATAAGTAGGCTAGTAATTAAGAAACATACAGTAGGCTTAGTCTGTTGAGTAGGATTATTCTATCCAAATTAGGCCCATCTGTTTATGTACAATTGCCTATAATATAATTGACATAGCGGGATAATACAGCAGGATAATTCAGCAGGGTAAGTCAACTTTTGCCTGTCAATATTTTCTTCAATCATTTAGTGTTTTAGCCCATTGTTAGCAACACTTAAATATAATGCTTTTACAAATAGTATGATGTTTTTACAAAAGCTGATGTTAATACTATCGCGTGTGTATGTTCCTTATTTATAGTTTTAAGGTGTATTCACGTAACTCCTCCCATCTAGTCAGCTGAGTGGAAGAATCATGGAGCACATCTTTAAATAAATAAAAAAAGGCAAAAAAATGCTTACCGTCTTGGTCCATGTTTACAGTTTGTCTGTACACACAGGTTGCAGTGTGATGTGAAAGTTCATTTTTCGGAACCAAGTGACGAGCATTGAATGGGCAGGTTCTTAATTCACTGGCCAATTTTGGGTGGTTCTGCAATAACCAGAGAGAGAAAAAGATGCCAAACAGTCAAGCTCATCAGAAAGCTTTCCCAAGTTACCTTAAAATTTCTGTCACTAGATGTCACACTAAGCACCAGCATCTCAAAACAAATGCTTTGTGGGCTGGACCAGCTAAGAAAACAAAAAACAGATTAGATTACAATTGAGGGTGAAATTTAATTCTGTGCTCATACTGCAACTAATATACCATATCAAACAGTTACCTTAATACATAGTATATAAAGACAATTTTATGTACAGTTGTACATAGAAAGTAATTGATTTTAAATATTGTCTAGGACCTTTAACCCTCTGAACCCTAAGGATTATTTTGGTAGTCACTAATTTGATAGGTTCAATAGGTATAAAATGTTTTGTGTGATATCAGCACTCTCAGCTACAATTACAATAATATCACAAAATATTTCAGACTGCTACTGTGTGTGTGTGTGTGTATATATACACACACACACATATCAACGCAAAATAAAAAACAAAATATGTACTTCGTCTTACCTTTTTGCATTTAATAAGATGATATGGGAAACGCATGGCACGAACCATGTGATTCTTATCATAAGGACACTGAAGTAGCTGTTCAGGGTCTCCACCTGTTTAAAAAAAAATTAAAAGTATAGCAAATTAGCTGGTACGGTACCGTAAAGGTGTTACGCCGAATTCTGTATCCTTCCGGATTTAGTGACCATTTCGAAGGTGCGCACGCGCCACCTCCAATCATGTACAATATATTAACGGGAGCGTGCAGAAAGAGCATTAAGAAGTTCGACAGATCTATAAGTAATATTTAGAAATATCTAGACATCGATTAACCTTAAAAAGGCTGATTTAGATATAGATTACTATTCACTTTTTATTCAGAAATCATTAAAATCACAAGCTTTTTGCAGAGCAAACCACCATCGATAGCTACCTAACCTTTTAGTAACCCAAAACACTGTCGGGAGCGAGACACAAAGAATGCACGAGAAATCACACGGTCCCGTCAATAGATGGTACATGATTGGAGTTGGCGCATGCGCACCTTCGAAAGGGTCACTGAATCCGGCAGGACACAACATTCGGCTCCTTATTTTGCTGTTAAATTTATCTCGATTTTACCTATTTCCTCTTCGAATTGACGTTTCTCTACTTGAGACATTTTGATCTGGATTGAAGAAAACAAACAATTGTTAAAAAACAACATTAAACTGCATGAAACACAGGCCTGGAATCGGCGTGCCTAATCGCCGGCTTTCCTGCTACTGGTACCGTAACTAGTAACAACCAAATACGACAGATTTCACAACAAATTTCACACAAGACAGATCGCTAGCTCTTCAAGTCCAAAATTACACTCATGTGCGCAAAACAACCTTTCTTGAGAAAGCCACCAGACACGGAGAAGACACAGAAAACAATTCTAAAAGCTCGTGACTCTCAAATCACACGATGTCCGAAAGTTCAGGTTTTCCACTTTATATAAGTGACGTCACCTAACAGCTTGCGTCCGACCAATGAGTTAACTTGTTTGCTAAACAAGTGTTGTTTTAATATGATGTGATGCCCACAATTATTAAATTATAAATAAAAAGTATAGATATCATATATCGCTTATTATTTAACTAAAAAATACATTTTTTTTCACAAAACCCTCGCGAATTAATGAATGTTTATTGAAAATGCAGTTTTCCGGCGAGGGGAATGCGGGGTGCGTTCAGTCGACTAAAAGTTTACTACGTTCAATTAACTATTTACTGGACTATAGCTTAACTTTCCCAGAAATCGTTTGCAATGTCTTTAAATAGACCTATAGTTATGAGGGGTTGATTTTATGCCATTTTACAAGTTACATTTTTATTTTATTTCAAGTTGAAATTTTACTTCAAATTACATGTTACAAATACATGTGTCAATTATTGTTTTAAATTAGATGTAGGCCTATTATTGTATTGTCAACTATGAATCAAATTTTCGAATGTAGTTTTATTTCATTTGTATAATGTCCGCCCCTCATATAGACTGCAGCAGAGCCATGTAAAGAGAAATTTCCGTCATCTCCGTTCACTCCAATGGACCGTTTTTTTCACAGCAATGGCGGATCGTGGAGCCTCAAAATAGTTCCCGGAAGTTAGCCACTAATACCACACAAGTACCCTATGAAATATATTGTAAAAGTAAATCTGTACATTTATTGACTACTAATTACCAAAAGTTGAAGTTACACATCTCTATAGACTCAAATTGTTCACCAATCACTTCCTGGAACTTGCCATACAGTAGGTTTTGCCTCTCCATGAACCATTTGACCTTTGAAAATGTTGAACTGGTGTAATACTCTCTTTCCATGGCTCCAGTCTACAGTAGCCTATTGAAAAATAAATTTGCTGTATGCTTATCAGCATGGCGAGTGTTGTTAAGTGCATTGAGCAGTGTGCCAAAAATGTGTTGTCTGCCAAAGTGATTGCCATCTTGGAGCTGCTTTTATCTGGATAAAAAAACAGTCATAACATGCACGTTACTGTTGACTATGGCTATAGGCCAAACTTATAGTCCGTGCAGCCTAGTCTAGCTCAGCCTGGTAACCATATCATTTGTCCATGTAAATGGTACATGAACTGCATTAATACAAAGTGCTTTACATTATTTTGCCTCATAATCACCCATTCACACACATTCATACACTGATGGTGATTGCTGACATGCAAGGTGCAACCAACCACCAGGAGCAGTTAGGGGGTAGGGGGTTAGAGGGTTAGGCATCTTGCTCGAGGATGCTTTCAGGTAGGTCAACACTGGGGTTCTAACCCACAACCTTCCAACTGGGAGGCCAACACCCAGACCACTAGACCATCCTGCCCCAACCAATTATAGATCCTAATTTATCCTAATCCTAATTTATTTAGACTATAAAATATTGGATACTAAGGACTAGGCCAGGGCTAACCCTGGTCCTGGAGGGCCGCTGCCCTGCATGTTTCAGATGCAGCTCCAGGACCATGGGTTGAATAGCCATGGCTTATGCAATCTGCAAACTAGACTACATGGTGCCTGGGACATAAGGTGAGATGGGACTGTACAGCTTGTATTTTCTCGCCTTTTATATCAATGAGCACAGCTCTGCCACATAAAGGGGCGGGACAAGGAACAAACTGCAAGCTGATACCACAAATCCTGAGGTGAGGTCAATTACATTAGCTTTAGCCCATTTTCATTATAAGGTCATACCAATATATTGCACAAGCCTCTAATGGAATCGTGAATATGATGTACTACTGTAACATAATCAATAAAAACTTGTAATGTTTTTTTTTTTTTTTATGCACATATTTTTGTGTTTGGGTGATTGGGACAGTTTGTGAAAGCTAAAAGTAGCACATTGCAATACAAAAATATAGGGTGCTTAATCAAATGAAATATCCTACAACAGTTTTTGTTGTTATAACCTTACTGCTTTAGTTGCAATACTCATATAAAAAATTAAGAAAATCCACATGCTAAACCCTGTGAGCTCTGGGACAAGTTTGGTGATTGGTTAAAGAGCCCATGATGTAAAACCGTTTTTATCCCATTATGCCTGATGTCCAAAATTACCTTCACCCTACAATTACACACCCCCTGGAAAACTCTGACTGTTGTCAATGCATATGCACCAAACAGCTGTTCGGAGTATTCAGCCTTCCTGGAGACCCTTAATGGAGTCCTGAATGGGGCTCCAGTAGGGAACTCCATAGTTCTAGAGGCTTCAACGCGCAAGTGGGTAATGATGGAGATATCTGGAGAGAAGTGATAGGGAGGAACAGCCTCCCTGATATAAACCCAAGCAGGCATTTGTTGTTAGACTTCTGTGCAAGTCATGGACTGTCTACAAACACCAAGTTCGAACATAAGGATGCTCATAAGGGTACGTGGTACCAGAGCACCCTAGGCCGAAGGTCGATTATCGATGTTTTGATCGTATCATCTGATCTGAGGTTGCATGTTTTGGACACTTGGGTAAAGAGAGGGGCAGAGCTGTCAACTGATCACCATCTGGTGGTGAGTTGGGTCAAGAGGTGGGGGAATACTCTGGACAGACCTGGTAAGCCCAAACGGGTAGTGCGGGTGAACTGGGAATGTCTGGAGGAAGCCCCTGCTTGTGAGATCTTCAACTCACACCTCTGGCGGAGCTTCTCTGGTATCTCTGTGGAGGTTTGGGATATTGAACCTGAGAGCTGTGGTCTCAAGGTCTAGGGTGCCTCAAGGTGTGGTAACTCTAGAACACCGTGGTGGAGACTGGTGGTCGGTGAAGCCGTCCGACTAAACAAGAGATAAGGATGGTGCTGGAGCTGCTGCCCCCGCGACCAGACTCCGGATAAGCGGGTGAATCTGGGATGGATAAACCCATAACCTAGGGCTAACCCTACCCCAGATATGGGGTATCTCGGATTAAAGATGTAAGCGAAACACTTTGCAACTTCTAAGTCCATTTATTTGTATGGTAAAATAATAAAACACTCGAATAGTTGTAGTTACTGCACATATACAGAAATTACCATCCATCCATCCATCCATCCATCCATCTTCTCCCGCTTATCCGGAGTCGGGTCGCGGGGGCAGCAGCTTCAGCA
>JAODTR010007701.1:0-10141 GCA_025399935.1 Amblyopsis rosae | reverse complement strand
CACAGCTACCTGCTGGCCACCGTTACACTCACCCCCCTAAACCTCACTCTCATCCGGGTCACGGCACCAGTGTGACGAAGTGAGCGACACTGAATTTGCTATTTCAGAAATAGATCCTCCTGTAGATGCTCTTCCTTTGCATAATGATGTTTAACCTGATATTCTGGTCCTCTGCTAGTGTGGCCAATTTGTCTGGCTGCTCTTGCTTTGGATGAGAATGAGTTTCAGAAAACATTTTCCGTGTGCACTGTATTCATCCTGCCCCTCTACTTAAAAAATGTTGGCTGCAGGTTTGCGTTGGAAATAAAATAAACATGGGATATATATGGGACAAAATATTGCTTTATTAGAAGTGACATTTACACCTAAATTGATAAGGACATTTGTCCCTATTCCTTCCAAACCCATAAAAACAAATGCCAGAAAGTAGATTATTTTGATCAGTGGAAGCCTTTTTAAGTAATGCCACTTTCAGATATAATGCACATTTGCATTTTAGCAGTAACTGAGAAATGTAGATGCATAAAACAAATTTGCAGAGTCCACAAGACTCTTGAGTACCGTAGATGCTAATGGTCATTACGAGATTAAAACTGAGCAATTGTGTGGAATGTGCATTAGCCTACATCTGAATTGTCTCCTTGATGAAACAAATATTACACCATACAACCTCTAGGTGCATGCCATCTGTTGACAGTGGTTAGTACAAAGATAATCGCACCATATAGGAATATTGGAACAGAACAACCAGACAATTATTCCTAATGTACTGGATGTTCCTTTGTCAGATGCATGCGGGTCATGTTAGTGAAACATGTATGTTTGAAACCGTGGCAACAACTCTCATAAGGTAATATCCCCAATGAAATTGCTTAGTTGTGATATACTGTAGATGTGTAATTAAATTCATATTCAAAAGTTTTACAGTACAGAAATAATATATTTCATTATTTGGGTAAAAAAAAGTGTCTAATCAGCTAAATTAAGGAAAACACTTACGTACTGAGATGCAGACCTACCAAATTCCCAACAGTATTTACTTAATGATGTGCACACAAAATACTAGATAATCTCTAAAAGGTATAGTAAGCAATTCTGGAGAAGTTTGTTGATATTTGATCAGCACGCACAGAGAACATTAATATAGCGGAACGCAAGGAGATATGTGGTGAAGTTAACAAAAAGTGCAAGCTTACAATCTCTTACTATACCTATAAATTCCATAATGGTTCGCATATTGGTCTTACATTAGTTACACTGTCAGCACCATATGTGAAACTTGTAGTCAAACTGCAGTTTTCAGTCGATGGCCTACGAGTACTACTAGATAGTACCGCATAGCGTACAGCTGTCAGTGTGACCAACTGGAAAGCATATAACTGAACGTGAACAGTGTTCCAGTATATGTAGAGATGTACATCATTGGGTCTTCTTGGCCTTCCTCGAAAATGCAAATAAAAATGACTATAAAACATGTGGTTGTCCCCTCAAGTATTTAATGTATTTGCGAATTTCTAAAATGCGCATACGGTTCCTTTTAACTGCGTCATCCTGGATCTGCATGAATGCACACAAAAGGAAATGCGTTATTTAGTACAGAACAAAGTGGAAGAAAATAATGTTCAATTCCATACCCCTTTAATGAGAACCTCCATCCAAGTTCTAGCATCCGTCATC
Organism: Amblyopsis rosae; assembly: GCA_025399935.1. Taxonomy (NCBI): domain Eukaryota; kingdom Metazoa; phylum Chordata; class Actinopteri; order Percopsiformes; family Amblyopsidae; genus Amblyopsis; species Amblyopsis rosae. The sequence goes on along the minus strand of JAODTR010007701.1, from coordinate 8,464 downwards.
AACTCGTCCTCGCGACTGTAAATCTTCAGTTGCAGAGTATCGTGTAAGGTTGCAATGTCATTCAGAATGGAGCTTTTGTCTCTAAAGAGCTACAAGGATAAAACACAAACAGTCAGAGGACATAAAACTAACCTTCCAGGAGCCGTGTACCCGCCACACCGTTCGTTGCCACTATATCTTTGCATCTACCTAATCTGTGCTAGGGGCACTTTTGTGTTAGCCTCGTCAAGTGGCAGTCAAACTGATGCGAGAATCTGCCTGGGCATCTTGAAATCACTGCGCTTGAGTCCGATCCGCATTGGCTCTAACCAATGAGCATTGTGCTGGCAGCTATGGGCATAGTGTGGGTGATGTTAACCAACAAGCACCGTCAGTTCATCCAATCTCCTGTCGAGCGTTTTTTGAACGTGTCCTTTTGGAAAAAGTTTCAATAGACAGCTTCCCAGATGGTTGTGTGCAACCAACCAGATCAGATACTTTTTATTGAAGTTTTCACACACGACAATATACTCCCCAGTAAACCTTGACCAACATCAGATACTAACCTGTCTCACATCATCTGGTACATCCTCATTCTTTGTCACTCTCTCCAGGGTTGCCTTGGCAATGTCCTTGATCTTCTCATGGTAGAGAGTCTCTAGATCCCGACACTGGGTAAATGTATGGCCGAGTCAAAGAAACTAATACAGTTTAATAAACTGTTAATAATACAGATAATGAGAACATTGTCTGTATTGTAACTAAATTAGTGTAAAATGTATTTGCAACTATAAGTTAGAATTTTAACAGCTAGTGTTAATGGGAATAATGTCAATGGAATTGTTTCAGGATCATAATTGATGCACAGCTGAAAGGGATATAGATCTTTAACTTGGTTAATAAAACTGCCCAGCATGTCTGACATATTCTCTTTAAATGTTGTAATAATGTCCTGCAATGAAAAACAAACACAAAAGTGAGTACATTTTCACACGGTTGAAGCATAAATATAATGGTTATTGTGATGTGAGGGGGTTGTCAAACACATAAAAATACATACCAATTCTTGCATACATTTTGTGTTTCATACTTTTACAATTTGTCACGTTTGTGGAAAGGCTGTAGCTTAACACATAATACAAAATAGTGTATATTTGTGTTTTATGACTAAAATACAGTTCTATGCTTATATAATTATGTATAATCAAACATTTGCCATGTACTGTACATGTGTGTTAGGAATTAAACTAATGCTAAAAGGTCACACTCTGACCTCCAGCTTGATAGATAAATTCATCTCCAAAGAATAAAGGCTGTTGTAGAGTTCTGTTAACCCCTCACTGTACTGGTTAAGCTGTGTCTCCAGTCCTGATCCTGACAACTGGCGTAGCTCCAGTATCTTCTGGATTGGAAAATACAGTACAACATACTGATTAGGTTAGTTGTTGTGCGTTGGTTGAACAGGTCACCCACTGTATATTGTGCTAATCAGAGTTATTGTGGTTGCTTTGAATCTGCTTGCATAAACGTTATGTATAGCATTCTGAACTATGTGAGTTTTATTACCGTTGTATGCATTTACTGTTTTTATCATTGATTTACATATCTATCAGCCACTTTAACGTGGCTATGTTCAAAGCCTCCATGTTTTCCACACACTGACCTGATTGTGTACAATCTGGCCAACCTTTTATCACAATGTGTTCAAAGGGCTTGGCTATTAATTAAACTGCATATACACTAACACACACTAATATCACTGTGGCAACCAGTTTATAAATTAAATGGTTGCTTAGACAGAAATAAAAAATGGACTACTTGTGTTACACTGAAAATATTTGGACATTTATATTTGGACTTTGTTTTGTTTATCATTTATTTATTTGTTTATATTATCTGATTTGGATCACATAAATCATGAACCTAATTTTAAAGGTTGAAATGACCATAACATTTTTGTCCTACGGGGTAATCACTACATTGGTTCGACCCATTCACCTTTGCTTTGTGAAGCTCAAAATGTGCCACTTTCTGTGCTGAAATCTGCTGGACTTCTGCTACCATCTCTTGTAGACCGTCGGAGAACTCTTTGACTTTCGCTTGTCTCAGCTTGTGCTCTCCAACGCCGATTTCATATATTTGCACACACAGTTCCCCCAGTTGTTGCTCAAACGTGAGCACAGTCAAGGAACGCAATAGCATACTCTTAGCTAATTGTTGCTCACATGGAAGCAGTGATATACTGCCTCCGCTGCGCCACTACATTTTATTTTTAGAACAATACATCCACGCGCGCGCACTTTCGAATGATGAACCCAATTTGAATTTTAAAACATTTATAGTCAACAAAGGATATACTGTTAGTAAATCAGCAAGCCCGGGCAAGCGTCTCACTTTTCCTGCCTCTGGATTGGCAGTGAACATACTGTTGAACAGATCGGAGCTGTCAAGGCCCTCCACAAAGGCATCCTGCGGAGGGTGGAGCAGAGCTGGTGGGAGCCAACACTGTACATGCAGTACTTATACACAGTGTGTCATGTATACAGTGTATACTTATACACTTATACACTGTGTCATGCATACAGTACTTATACACAGGCCTGCCGTTGTGTCATGTATACAGTACATATACAGTACTTACACACAGGCCTGCCGTTGTGTGGTGTATACAGTACTTATAGACAGGCCTGCCGTTGTGTCATGTATACAGTACATATACAGTACTTATACACAGGCCTGCCGTTGTGTGGTGTATACAGTACTTATACACAGGCCTGCCGTTGTGTCATGTATACAGTACATATACAGTACTTATACACAGGCCTGCCGTTGTGTGGTGTATAAAGTACTTATACACAGGCCTGCCGTTGTGTCATGTATACAATACTTATACAGTACTTATACACAGGCCTGCCATGCAGTACTTACACACAGGTCTGCCGTTGTGTGGTGTATACAGTACTTATACACAGGCCTGCCGTTGTGTCGTGTATACAGTACTTATAGACAGGCCTGCCGTTGTGTCATGTTCGTGTCCAGGGACAAGAGATGATCTTGCTAAGGCCTAACTTGGCATTACTGTAGTGGCAGACCAAACCATTTATTGCATTATAAGGAGATATATACAGTATTAGCCTGGCTCCGCCCTATTATTGCACTCAGCGCAATGTCTTTTCACTGAGGTTATAGTCTGGATTCATAAATTCACTAAGTACATTTGAGGTCTGGTTACACCAGGCTAGGCATATACAGTATTGTTTTCAACCAAGGAAAACTAGGAAGATAAAAATAATTTTTATATGACTTACAAATACCATTTAAAGTTTGACAAATATTTTTGACAAATTATTCCAGCAGACTATATAAAAGATTCAAAGACCCTTTCAAAGATTGTTTCGGACCCCGTCTGACCCAAGCCCTTCCCCCTTCCCATGTCAGCGGTCCTGCATAAAAACCTCATTGAGAGCTAAATGAAACGTGCTGAAATAACAATACCTTGCTCAGCTGTAGTTGTTGCTCCCGGTTCTGCTTTGCTTCCATGTTCTTTAGTGCCTCCAACTCATTGAACCGTAGCTCCTCGACGTGACGCTGGTATTTGGACAATGCCTGTGCTTTCTAAACACACACAATAATACAATGTATAAAGCGCGCTGTCTATTTAGCGGCAGAGGGGTTTTAACCCCACCTACTGGACAAAGTGAGAATGACGGTAAATAAAAAGGTGGAGTCGGCGATTGTATGCTAATAATACTTTTTGTCAAATTCAGACGGCACACGAGTTAAATTGTGAATATGTTGTGAATAGTGTAGTGTATAAATTGTGTATACACACACAAATCTAGTGAATTGTGTAAATTATTACTTTTTTAAATAATTGACCTTTCTTCCAAAACAAATTATAAAATGATATTATACATTACATGTAATCCAGTGTGTATGTACAACATAGTATATTAGTATATGATCAATGATTGAGAATATCCCTACTTACTGTACGCTCATCAAGCAGTCTGTAGTCAAGGTACACCAAGTCTGAAATGTAGGCAGCAATGACCATTTTGTAGTTGCCTCCTTTGCACAGAGGGTTTCCAGCAAAGGTTAATGTGCGCAGGTTTTTGAACTTTGTGAGATAGATTACCTGGGGAAAAGTTTGTCATATGCAATCAATATCTGCAGTACATACACTGTAGCTAAATAAATATATCGTAGCTAAATTAATTTTATATTTCAACATTATAGCATTATAAAATCAATACAATTAAACCATTGTAGCATATAGAAAAAAGATAATAATGGTACACTGTCTAAGGTGTCTAGGAGGTTGTTTCCAATGGAGAGGAAAGTTAGATTGCGAAGTGTGTCCAAGTTCTTGATTACAGTAATTCTATTGTTGTACAGGCTGAGATCCTCCAGCTTCACCAGAGACTCCAAGCCCTCAATTTTCTCTATGTGGTTAAATGACAGATCTGCAAAAAATATAGAAAGATGCTGCCTGGTTAATTTAACGTTTCCAAACGCCTCATTCCAGATGCAGGGCGTCTTACCCAGCCATGTCAGGTTGATGAGACCTTCTAGCCCTTCAATCTTTCTTATGATGTTAAAGGATAGCTGAAGCTTGGTCAGCGATGTGAACTCCCATAAATAGCCAATCTTTTGAATGTCTGTAAATACAGTAAATACAGCAGGTACAATAAATACAGTATTCAGATTCAAACGAAAATTTATTAACACTTTTCCCCCGAGTCCTACACATTTCTTACTTTTATGCTCTAGACGCAGCTGGAGGGCTTTTCTGAACTGGACGCCCTTCTTTGAGATGTGGCTGGCCTCTTCTTGTGGACACTGTTCCTGCATAGCCGCTTGCAGCATCTTCTCATCAATCACATTGGGCTCAATTATAGAGACCATTTTCTGGTCTGTGAACATCTTTCTTGACATTATTTTAATTGGAATTAGAAAAGTAAATTACTGTTGTCTCTAAATGTTTCATAAACAACAAAAAACGATTCAGAAACTCCTACCACTGCTCAGTCAGAGAGCATGGAGCTAAGTTTGTATTCTCATTCTCATGTTTGGCCCAGGCTCAATGTGTGTGTGCTTATTAAATTCCTTAGCAACTCCATGTCCTGACGTAACTTCCAGTACTGAGACAATAGGAGGCTTCAGTGGGTGCATACTGCCACCTACTGTACACGAGTGTGTAACTTCATGTCACTAACCTACTGTGCCCTAGAATACATAGAAGGCTGCATAGAAGGCTGAGGGGAGGAGTGTCATCAAGGACAAAAACCTGGGACCCTCCTGGCAATTGGTTAACATACCTCACATTACACTCACTTGCAAACGTACACAACCCATTGTTTTATTTAGCAGTATGTTACATACGTTAATATCATTTTCCTTTAGATGCGTGTTCCAAACTGATTCTCGCCGCGAAGTTAAACTGAAGCTCACAAAATCAGGACGGCCTCGCGAGGCGATGTCGGATTTGAACCCGAGCGGTGGAATGTTATTGGACTTCTGCACTGCGGTCAAGGTTTGTTCATAACAAACACCATGTTCAAACACAACGTTGCTCATAAGCTCATAAGTGTACTTGGTACTGGAGTACCTTAAAGGTCAATGACTTTGTAGTTTGTTTTAGAACCTGGATCACATTTGTGTTTTCTGAAACCAAGGAGGGTCCTAAAGCAACGGTTGGAAAATATCCTAGACGTATCCCCAAAGGTAGTAGAAGAATAACAACATGATATTGTTATGATATGATTATGATAGTATTTTGATATAGGCTAGTAGCTGTTTGATATAGGTTTATCTTGTGACCCCCTCCTCTGAGTCTCGCGGCCCCCCGGGGGAAAGGGGGCCCTAACCCCACTTTGAGAACCACTGAGCTAGTGGACCACAAGATGGTGAATTAGTTACTATTAGCTTACAATCGCTTATTATATCTTTTTAAAAATATTTCAAACTCCGGAGGCCCGCCCGTGGGCCGTTCACCATCTTTGTTGGGGAAGTTGTGCTGTTGACATGTTTAACTTAAAAGGTGCTCTTCATGCTATATACCACTAGAAAGCTATAAATCGTACAATTTGATTGATATAAAATAATTCAAGATACGATCGTCAGGTACACTCAACGGATATGTCAGACCACCACCTGCAATAATTGCAGAAATTTTAAAGGGTTAATTAGCAGAGTACAGTGCAAGTACTAAGGAACACTACATTGTATTGCCAGCTCCTTTTATTGGTTCTAATTCAAATAGCTACAAAGACAGGTATTGCTGGGTCATGGAAGGTAGCAAACGTCAGCATAATAATAAATAATATTATGGTTATTCTTCTACCACCTCTGGAAGGTAGCAAACATCAGTTGTACTGTACCTGTAGTCAGAGCCATGTAAAGAGAGAGTTGCGTCATCTCCGTTCACTCCAATGGACTGTTTTTTTTTTCACAGCAACAATAGTTCCCGGAAGTTAGCCTAAATACTAAAAGTACACTATAAATTATATTTTAAATGTAAATCTGTGCATTTATTGTCTAATTAACTATTTTTTTTACTATATGTCGATATATATATATTTATTCAAATTGCCCACCAAGCACTTCCTGCAACTACTTTGCCATAGGTTTTACCTCTCCGTGAACCATGTGACCGTTGAAAAATGTGAACTTCTGTTGGCGTAACTCTGTTACTTCCATGGCTCTGCCTGTAGTATGTGCATTGATGAGGACTACATATGGGTAGGAGGCAGTTGGTTGTAGCGGCCACAATCTCTTGACAACTAAAAATGTTATGCTAACTTTTAAATAAACTGTCTATAATCAGAACATTAATGTTATTGAAATTAAAATGTATGTGTACAGTGATACATTAGAAGGACAAATCATATATTCCCCAGGATGGGGAGGGGTTTGTGCTCCCCTGGAATTTCCGCCTATGCCGTAGTAGAACAGACTGAAAGTGGGAAATCTGTGCAAAAATATGTTTGTAGTACCACAAATACAGTATTAAGACATTAGAATATTCTCTGAAAAAGGGTTTTATTGGAAAGATTGACCCCCCAGAACAGGAAAAGACACCAAATACTGTATGGTGGATAGGTACCAATATTAACACCATTTTACCCAGACTACATCACTCTAATATGTTGAAACGTTCTTTTTGACCTCTGGGAAAAAAAAGTATGTTCCACTAAATCCACAAACCCTGCTAAAAAGTCCAGCATTGCTGGTCACCAACATAAGGTATGTTTTGCATGATGGAACCAGCATGGAATGCTGGTTTGCTGGTACCCCGGCATCCCATGCGGTTTGCTGGTGTGCTGGTATATCATCAACCCCAATGAAGAAAGGAAGAAAAATACTTTAGCTTTGTGCTGCAAGAAAGGCTGAGATCTGAACTTCGTTAATGTAATAGGGCATAAGCCAACTTCAGCAAAATTATAAACTAATATATTGTCTAAATGTGTGTTTTATGGTTCAACATTATTATAATTATGACATAAAAGTCAACTAACCGATAGTTCGCAAAAAATAATCGGCAGCGTAATCGATAATCAAAACAGTCATTAGTTGCAGCCCTACAGTAATAAGCAGTAGTGCTAGAGAATAGGGGTGTTCGTCTGCAGTTCTGACTTGCTGCTGAGTGAAAAAGTAGGTGCATTATAAAGAACAACATGGCAACAAAGACCCTGTACAATTGTGCACTTGATGACCTGGGGTTGTGGGGGCATTAGGGGGTTTAAAGGAATGTAGAAATCACTCCTTTTTGTGTTAACTCAGAGTCGATTTTGGGTTTTGTCTACTACACTGTATACGTGTGTTTTCAGAAAAATAATGGAACTGTAGATGGTCAAAGTTTCATTTGCCCACAGAACAAACACGTACTTTGGACTCCAGTAGAGTTATTTAAAGAATCACGGTGCATCAATTCAAGATCTACCAGTTCCCATATTCTAGAACCACGTTCCAGGATGTACGTTCTGTTTGGAGCGGTATTGGTAGTGCTGCTGGCCCTGGGCTGCAACACAATGCCAGAACCTACCAGCGATGAATGTGAAGAGCTGACCAAGACTCTTCATCGGAAAGAATTAGACAAGGTTAGTCAATGACGCTAGCATGTAGGCTAGATAAGCATGCATTATAATAGTAATTTCCTCACCTGTCCTTTTAAACTGGCTTCTAAGGATATCATTCTCACATAAGTCTGTATGTGTTCCAACTCAATCAGAAGAATATGTTGCTTTGTTAAACATGTATAATAATGTCAATCAAAAATCATCATAATATTGCACCTGCTACAGGAAAGTTTCACCATTTCGATAATAAATAAATAAATAAATAAATAAATGTGTTTATTTATTAGTTAAGGATGCAAAACACACCAGAATTGGCTTTACTGAAAACTGTTGGAATATGGGTGGTGTCTTCTCACCCAGTTCCAGCGTGTTCGTTTATGGAGTTGAAGTAGGAGGAGACACTG
>JAODTR010007700.1:0-10142 GCA_025399935.1 Amblyopsis rosae | reverse complement strand
CTACTGCGTACAGTGGTGCATACATACTGCACATGACGCAAACATTATATAGCCTACTGCGTACAGTGGTGCATACACACTGCACATGACGCAAACATTATATAGCCTACTGCGTACAGTGGTGCATACATACTGCACATGACGCAAACATTATATAGCCTACTGCAGGGGTTCACAACATTGCTGCTGTTTGCTCGGAGACGCTCGAGCAGATATTTTTGTCTCGAGGTCAGCTTCGGCAACGCGGGCGCGCTCTCCCGCCCCCCCCCCCCCCTCCTCTCTCTCTCTCAGCGAAGCGCCGGGAACGCGCATGAAACCTGTGGAGTCAGATCTGACACCGTGCGTGTGTGTGTGCGGGAGCTGGGAGATCTCGGTGCAGAGAAAAGGGCAGCCTCCGTCGGCCAACAGGTGCGTACCGCAGGTAGACTAATACGTCCTTGTTCCAAGTTATGTCGCGGGAAAGAATATGAAGGCACAGCTAATGCCTTCATATCAACAGGCAGCTTACGACGATCTGTTGCTGTGGTGTTTTCTGTTCACACATCTCCACGGCCGTAGATCGACGAGTTTGAAACAGAACATGTTATTGTTAACGCCATCTCTGTCCCTGCTAGGCGGATAATTGCGTGTTGACGAGCCAGCGGGGCGGTGTCTCTGTCACGTTCTGTGCCCCTATATCGACCGCCCACCGCCCGCAGACCCCTGTCCGGTCATCGCCACAGCTGTGCGCGTAAGTGTGAGTGTGCGCGCCCACGTCGGGAGACAGCGGTGCACCTGCCATGGACGCGCTGATGAAGGGCTTGTCGCGGGCCAAAGACGGGGTGGCCGCGGCGGCGGAGAAGACCAAGCAGGGCGTCGCTGGAGCGGCAGAGAGGACGAAGGACGGCGTGATGCTTGTCGGTAGGTGCTCTCTGTGTAGTGCAGTCAGGGACGGGCGGACATAGAGGAACATTTATTTAAAAATATAATACTAAATACAAGTGAATCAAAATACTACAGCCACGCAATGTATCAAAAATAACCTACTGTATTTTAGTAGGCCTATATGTAAAAATACAAATAAAATACTTTTCCAGTAGTTTGATCTAGCCTAACCCTTCCCCTGTAAGCGGACTCGGCTAGTCAGTCATTCTAGAGAAAGCTATATGCAGCAGTTTTCAACTGCCCTATAAATCGCAATTGACAAAAACATTGCATTTCAAATACATGTATCATAAATACTGCCCATCCCTGGGTGTAGTTTCAGGTGAATCTTCGTCAAAAAAGTGTAAAATTACAGTGTGTGCGCAGGCGTGTTTAGGTGTTTTTGTATGTGATGTGTCAACTGACAGCTCCTTTGCCACTAGGTGTAGACCTCTGGTTAATTTAGAAACTATTGGACAGCGCTGAACCGTTTTGATCAACTCATCTAGCTCTAACACATCTTGACTTTAGTAACTCCTGTGTGAATAACTCCTCCCACACATGATCCTCATGTAGAGAGTAACTCCTCCCACATGATGGAGTAACTCCTCCCACATTATGAAGTAACCCCTCCCACATGTAGAGAGTAACTCCTCCCACATGATGGAGTAACTCCTCCCACATTATGAAGTAACTCCTCCCACATGTAGAGAGTAACTCCTCCCACATGATGGAGTAACTCCTCCTCCTCTTCTGTTTGTGTTCAGGCACCAAGACAAAGGATGGAGTGACAACAGGTAAGGGCCGTAAAGCGGTAAGAGCTGTAGTAAAGTCCCTCCTCAGTCTGTGCCGTCTACGTGACCACACGCTCCTGTCTCCCTCTAGTGGCGGGTAAAACTGTGTCCGGTGTGTCCCATGTGGGTGGAGCCATGGTTACCGGGGTGACGGCAGTGGCCCACAGGACCGTGGAAGGGGCGGGCAATATTGCTGCCGCTACCGGATTGGTTAAGAAAGAGCCCGTCAAACATGTAAGATGGACACTCACACACACTACAGACACATGCATGCACAGACAGGCAGGCAGGCAGCCAGACAGACAGACAGACAGACAGACAGACAGGCAGCCAGACAGGCAGACAGGCAGCCAGGCAGACAGGCAGGCAGGCAGGCAGCTGCAGCTGTCTAAACGGTGTAACCTCCACACCAACAACCTGTGATGGTTTAAAATATTAATGAGCGTGTAAGGGAGCCAGATGTCCCAGGTGTTTCATGAGGAGGATTCACCGTCAACACAGATAATTGTGTGATAAACATGTTGTAATTTACTGAACACCCAGACTGGCTACAGCAGGACGTCGGTGGGAGACTGGCAGCGCCGTGCGGTCAAATGCTCCGTAATCCTCACTCTCACCTAAGGCCGTATATCTTCTAGAGCGCCCGCGCTCTACACGGCAGAGTGGGGTTCGATTCCCCGGGTGGAGAAACAACACTGTAGCGGGGTTCACGTCAGGGTTAGTAAGGTGCTGATTGGTTCGTAGGCCTTGATGGATGACCAATGCAGCCCCGCCTCTCAGAACACGCATGTGAGTAGACAGGTCGTAACGGCAGGGTTAAAGGTCATTCTCCAGAACACTTGCTAACTTTGAGATCTAATCAAACCAAGCTCTGTCAGAAGCTCCGACCCTACACATTGAAACGCATTGCAAAGCCAAGGGCGTTGTTGTGAGTGGTGTTTGCCAGTTTTTATATTGCTACTCCTGGGGCACATAGAAGAGTAAGATGACGAAAGGCAGGGAGATACTTGAGTATTAGCTTACTCTACCTTTAGGAGACAGCTGTTCCCTGGGCTAATCCAGCTCAACATAACGTGTGTGTGGCCTTGTCCTGACAGTACTGTGTGTGTGTGTGTGTGTGTGTGTGTGTGTGTGCGCGCGCGCGTGCAGCCTTGTCCTGACAGTACTGTGTGTGTGTGCGTGCAGCCTCGTCCTGACAGCACTGTGTGTGTGTCTTTGTAAGGAGGAAGACCCCACCATCCAGAATGACATCGCCGAGTCCCCTTCTGACTCTGCCTGCGAAACTCCAGAGGTAGGAACCTGTGTGTATGTGTGAGAGAGAGATCGATCCTCAACATAATATCTTTTGCCAATATTTTAAATCACCATCTACCATACAGATTAGTTGTATTTCGTGCCTTGTGATTGGCTGGCTGCGTGACAGGTTGTTTAGCGGGGAGGACAGGCAACCACAGCTGATGGTGGTTGGTACGCTCAATCCAAATACTGACCCTTGATGTAACCGTGACAACGACCTTGTAGGTCAACATACAATAGAACAGCTTTCTGCATGTAATGATCTCCATGGCACTTGGTATGACACTACAGAGCAGGTAGTACCGTTTTGATTCTGAGATTGGGAGCGATACTGCCTTGGCTGTTTAGATGACAGTACATTGATGGAAAAAACAGCAAAGATATGCTTTCTTATATTGTGTCTGGCTGAGTCTGCTTAGTTACATAGCTCACCATTTTACAAGGAGCCCATTTCTTCTTTCTCTCAGGAGGACGACGACGACGACGAAGCAAGCCATTTGAAAATCAAATAAATGACCCGAAACATTCCAGAGGGCTGTGTCAATCCTCATCACGACCAGACGTCCTACAGTGTTGTGTGTGTGTGAGCTCGTTCCTGTGTAGCGATGTTGCTAAGTGTATGAGAAGATGTTCTGTGCATGCGTGTTCCAGTGGCTTTAACATGAAACCTTGTGAAGACATTAATACATCTACATATTCCACTACAAGCACCTAAGTGTCTACGAAGCAGACAATATAGCGTTGTGTATTTGGAATGGAAACAAGTATCCGTATTTCTGTGCGTATCTTGCTATGTGTTATGCCGTGGGCTGGAAGTGTGGAGCAGTTTGGTACAAAGCCTCAGCTAAAAGCATGTGACCGAGTACAGGCTATTGATGCTGTGATATGGACTTGTCTGTATTGAATAAAGTCTATTGAAATGTGCCTGTGTTGTGCTGTAATGATGGTGCCTTGATGTGGCGCACTGGTATGACAAGCAGGGCTGACTGTATAAAACAAGACAACGGTGAGCTCTGAGCTAAAACATTTTAGGCTAGCCTTTATTCTGCTAAATAAATCTGATCGTAAAGTCAAATGTGGATGAGATGCCGATGTTTAAACTCATGAAACCAGATATATCACTTCAACAAAAAAATGTTTAAGATTTCAACAGCACAGGTATCAATAGTTATGTTGACAGCAGATGTCTACTGGTTAACATCAGCTCATATGCTAAAATCATAGATTTTTGTACATTTACAAACATTACTTTTTGTATAAACAGTTTCAATGTTACTGTAAAAAGCACATCAAAGCATTTCAACATGGTAACAAGCGTCTGTAAAAGCCATCCATTGACATCGATGGTTTGTCTTGTAGAATAGTCAAAGACGTGTTTCAATTATGCTTCTGAGATACACTGGATTATTAAATATACCCACCAAATTACATATGTGGGGTTTTTACTATATTTTAATAGCAAACTAGAAAGGTCCTAAATGCTCCCCACATGCCCAGCCAGAGTTCTTGGACTATACAGCCACCTGCTGGTATAGCGAGCCTGTACCCCCAACACTGATGTACCCCAAGCCGCCCGCCCGCCCTGAAGCAGAGCAGGAGCGTGCTTCACCTCCTCTTCCTCCTCTTCAGGGCCTTCCACTCCCCCTCCTGCGTGGCCAAGCTGCCAAACAGCTCCTTCACCTTCCTCTTCCTCTCAGAGTCCCTGAAACACACACACACACAATGTAAACACACACGGTAAATAGATGACAAACACACAAGGTAAACAAAAACCTTAAACGGGGTGTGGTGCCCCCATCCCAAGAGCTGCCCAGGTGGGGGTTTATAAACATAAACGGGGAGTGGTGCCCACCTGCTGATGGTCTCCCGGAGCTTCTCCTGGGCCAGGAAGCGGGCGTCCTTCTTCACCTCCCTCAGCGCGCCCTTGAACTCCCGCTGGTACTTGTGCTTTGTGCGCTCGCGCTCACGCGCCTCCTTGGTGCCACCGCGCTTCTTGCCGTAGTCCAGCCTGCCAGGTCAGAGGTCAGGGGTCAGTCACGGCCCCCCCCAAGGAGACAAATGACAGCGTTCTCACATTTGACACCCCGAACACATCCTGAGACTTACATGTACAGTATCTAGCCGAAACCCGAGTCTGTACAAGTCACGAGTCAATAGAGTCTCCTAAGTCAGAACACACATACTATAGCTGGACAGGTCATACGCCAGCCATGCTAAGAACACGTACTATGGCTGGACAGGTCATACGCCAGTCATGCTAAGAACACGTACTATGGCTGGACAGGTCATACGCCAGTCATGCTAAGAACACATCCTGATAGAATAATGACAGCATCACGTCATTAGGGATAACTTACTAAGTACTACTACTAATACATTACATACATTGTTTACACACATTAGCTAATAGTGTATACAAGCATAAAGCTTGACGCTGGTTAATATAATGACAGCATGGTCTAACTAAACATTAGCTAACATTAATTAGCTAATGTACTGTTAGTTAACATACATTAGCAACATACATTAGCTAACCTAAGATACATTAGCTAACCTAACGTACAACTGCTAACATACATTAGCTAACAGCGTATGCGAGCACAGAGCTAACCCTAACAGAGCTGAGGTGAGACACTCACACGGCCACAATCTTGGGCGTGAAGAGCTTCAGAGGAACAGGCTTCTTCTTGTCAAACACCAGCCGGGCGTGCTTCTGCGGGGCACTGTCCAGAGCCGCCATGATGTCCCTGCTAAGCTCCTAGGAGGCAAAACCAAATTAACAATGGCCGTTGTGTTTGTTGATGACAATATACTTTGGTCTGTCATCTGTTCTTTTTAAGTTTTCAATCGTGTACGTTATTTCATGCTGCTTCTTGGCCAGGCCTTGCTTGCAAAGAGATGTAATCGTAACAAGACTACCTGGTTAAATAAAAACACAAAAAGAGCTGAGTACCAACAACAGACCATCCTCCTTACTCCCACTGACCTGCAAAAGTGGGGGGTATGTGTTCATCGGAAGGTGCTTGGAGAGCAGTGTGCCGATTGGCTGGAAGATGGACGTGAAGGACGGCAGCTCCCCGTACAGCAGGCAGCATCGCTTCACAAGGTCCAGGCAGATGGACAGGCAGCTCAGCCTGGGGACACAAGAGGCCAGAGGTCACCCTGATGTGACCCAGAGGTCACTTGGAGGTCAATCTGGCGGAGCCAGCCTTTAATTATGTAATGTCTGAGACACAGCGCTGGCTAACTTGTGAAAAACCCACCTACTTGACAGGAGAGGTATTTAGATTGACATGCATGAGAAAAATAACATGGCCTGGCTATTTGCAGGTCTTGTAAATCTGTTAAATAATAGGGGTGGGAAACACCAGAGGCCCCAGGACACGATATGATCACTAGTAGCGTTGGGTACTAGCGTAAAGAGAGAACCGCAAGTGAGATTACATCATCCCTGCACAGCCTTCAGCTTGTTCACACAATCATGGCTATGGCGAGCCAGAAGCAATCACCTTTGTCCTGTATGTTCATGGAAGGTTCAATTTATCCAGTGCTGGCTGCAGGAGACTAAATAGAAAACATTTTTTAGTTCTGGCCCATTTATAGATTGCTCAATGTTCACTGTGCGGTTGTCTAGTAGGCTAGAGTTTCCAGTATCTAGTCTTCATGCTCAAGGGATAAATAGCTTCTTATTTTTCTCTGTTTATCAGTGGAATTCCTGCAGCCTTCGTTAAGTTGGGTGCCGCTTCCAACTCTCGACAAAACTATTTCGGGTGTTTGTGTAAAACACTACGTAGTTTGCAGTTGAGACTGGAGAAGTGAGATAACCTCTTACAGCGGTATGATGAGAGAGCAGGCAGTAGGTCACATGCGCACACGTCTCCAGTGTTGAGCACAGGTGAGATCAAACCGAGTCAACTAGGCCTATTGTTTATAGCAGCAACATTTACAACGTCCTAGTTTAGGATTTAACCCTGTAGGCTACAACTACAATTAATGTCACTATTGAATATTTCTGCTTTGGAGAACGTAGTTGAATTTCATACACACATACTAGCAGGGTAGGCTACTAGCAGGGTAGGGGGCGTTCGGGAAACCTTAAGGAGGCAGACTTCAATAATGCTTAAATTATGCTATAGTATGTAGTTGGCTAAAGCAGAACTCCAAAAACAAGTTTGTAAAGAGTCAGTCAGGCAGTTTTTTCCAATAGGCAACATTTAATTACGGTAATGTTAATACAGAGGGTAAAGTACCAAAATAATTTACTGTTAGGTAAATAGTTGACTGTCCAGTGTGTAACTTGATAGCGTTCGATGTAGTGATGCCTGCCAGGCTGAAAGACTTTTTAGTTTACTTATCCAAACTATAACTGAACGATGAGAAGGAACAGCACCCCTAAAGCACCCCTAAAAGTAACTGACGTTACAGCCAAGAGCAGAGAGCGGAATCTAAGACCCAACCGTTTATATATAAATATATTATAATAAGAATAGCAGAGCACTACAGGAAATTACATACGAATGACAAACAATGTCAGGTAGATTAAAGACCCAATATTATAAAACGTTAAAGAGCACTACGGGAAATTACATATGAATGCCAAACACCACCAGGTAGATTAAAGAGCCATGTATTAAGTATGGATACATGATGTAGGAACTATTTTACCCATCCTACTCAGAGATCTTTATCACTGCTCCACGCACACACACGCACACGCCTGGCTAGATGCACGTAGCACCTCTCCACCACCCACACACAGCCTGTTGTGTGAAACGCTTCTGGCTACCCAAAGGCATGCTAGCTTGTATCTTCACTGATGTACATGCAGGGACCATTCACATGGTGCATGTGGGGACCATTTAGGGTGCATGCAGAAACCATTCACATGGTACATGAGGGGACCCTTCCCATGGAACATGCAGAGATCATTAGGGTGCATGCAGGGACCATTCACATGGAACATGCAGGGACCATTCCCATGTTCACATGGTACATAAGGGGACCATTCAGGGTGCATGAGGGGACCATTCAGGGTGCATGAGGGGACCGGGATGCTGGGCCTCAGCTTCAGTTTAATCTCACTGTGAGAATCAGTCTGGAAAGCCTAGAAATCCTTTCTAATGTGTCCGATTAGCAACTGAACTTGCCAATCAGCTTCGTATTGATAGCTATACGGGCGTGGTTAAGGTTTGCTGATAGCAAAAACGTCCAGATGGTTCATCCATTCAACTATTTCCAATCAAGTACTGCACTTTACAAACAGTTTCAATGGATGGCTCTCAAGATGGAGTTATGACTAACAATTAATCTGGCATGTCAGGTTAGTTAGGGCTGTGCAATTAATCGAATATTGATTACAATTTTGATTTCAGCTCCATATCAAAAAAACAATTTTATCCAGATAAAAACCGATTATTTTGCACATTACGTTTTGCAAGTAAAGTCTTATTTTGTCTTTTCTGAATGACACGCACTTTTGCCCCCTCCCGGGGTGAAGGTTCAACGGGAAATGTATTAAGGGAAATGTTACAGCTGTGTTCACTGTTGATTTGTCTCATTGCTTTTTTCCCCAACCATAGTATTTTAAGTGCAGTAAATGCAACATCGTGACTCATCCAGTCAATGAGTAATCTTGTTATATAATAAGTGTTTTCGATACTGACCTAAATAATTATGATGTTTCCATAATGGAGCAGCCCTGCTGCAGGGCATTCAGAACTAACAGCACACTACACAGACACACAAGCGCGTCCTCACAGCAGCAGACAACAGCTGACGCACAGGTAAAAGGGCTCAACCTTCTAGGAGACGATGCTAACAGAGCAGGGGACAAGAGAAGCTCCCTCGCTGGGCTGTGTGCTCTGCACACAAGCCGTCTGATTGGCCCAACACTGTCCGCCAGGGACCGAAATACTTAAATCCGCTACATACGCTAGGTAGCTAGTGTTGCTACAGCAACACGTACCTGAGGTGGTCTCGATGCAGCCCGTCTGCGGGGTCCGTGGGGGCTGTACCGCCGAGTGGCAGCCTGGTCCGGCTCCAGCTGCCGCAGGACGCTGGGCTGGACAGGACCAGCAGGCCGCACTGCCTCCCTGACCGCCTGAAGGGCGGCACCACTGAGGGACCTGCACCGCAACCAGTGTTAGCATGGAGTGTTAGCATGTTTAGCAGCTGGCTACTAGCCAACTGGCTAGTTATCATGTTTAGCAGCTGGCTACTAGCTAACTGGCTAGTTATCATGTTTAGCAGCTATCGACTAGCTAACTGGCTAGTTATCATGTTTAGCAGCTATCTACTAGCTAACTGGCTAGTTATCATGTTTAGCAGCTGGCTACTAGCTAACTGGCTAGTTATCATGTTTAGCAGCTATCTACTAGCTAACTGGCTAGTTATCATGTTTAGCAGCTGGCTACTAGCTAACTGGCTAGTTATCATGTTTAGCAGCTGGCTACTAGCTAACTGACTAGTTGTCTAATGCGTGAGAGTCAGCAGGCCAGGCAAGCTAGCTAGCTCACATGCATTACTCTCTGTGTCAATCAGAAGGGAAATAAATACCTTAGCTAACTTTGTTTACTACAGGTTTGTTTAATATAGGAGCTGCTAGGCACAGATGTAGACCAGCTGCTCCTTTCCGATGGTTGCATGATGTGTGTTTTACTTCTCTTCTGTACGCATGTATGACACGTGTGCAGATGCGCGTGCACGTACCCAGAGCGCTCCTGTCGGGCACGGCCAGCTGCAGCAGCCCAGACAGGAAGGAGATGAGCTCAGGCAGGAAGCGCCTTGAGAAGGAGACGTACTCCAGAGCCAGGCAGCACAGCACCAGGCCTGATGTCACCTCCTGTAGGGTGGACACTGACCACTGGTGTGCAGCGCACACGCACACACACACATTACAGAGGAGAGACACACATGAATATACTTTATATTATATTAAATGACACACGCACGGAAATATACAATTATAGTAAATTACACACAGAGACACACACCCACACACATATTACCCACAGACAGACAGACAGACAGACAGACAGACAGACAGACACCTTGCTGAGGGCCAGGCTGATGCAGAGCAGAGCAGGGGTGGTGAGGAGGTGTCTGAAGTCAGAGGTGGGGAACAGCAGGGAGATCACCTTCAGTTGCAAC
>JAODTR010007699.1:0-30768 GCA_025399935.1 Amblyopsis rosae | reverse complement strand
AACAATATACAGTATCGGTACACATATTGCTTTATTATTCAGGCAAAATGTAATCCTCAAATAAACAATTCAAACAATTAGCAGTAAGAGTTAATAAATATAATATATTCCTGAAAGTCCAGACAATATACTGCATGTGCATGGATGAATATAATATGATGTGTGGTTGTCTGGTCAGTTTACCTGAATGTTGTAATAATAATAATAATAATAATAATATTAAAAGAGTACTAGGAGGAACACTGTATTTTACAACATTAATCAATAATCATCTTTTTTTCTACTGGAAATCCCCACACATCAGACACAACAGCCACTGGTGAAACGCTACACTCAACACCTCTCCTTGGACCGCTGCATGTGATGACATTAGGCAGTCTGACGTCCTCCTGCTTCAAAATCCCATGTTTGAGTTTTTTACTAAGAAATGCTGCAGAAGGTAGCACCGCTTTGAGCATAGCAGAAAGGTCAACTTCAGGACTGTAAGCACTTGTGCTTGATTTGATGACTGTCATGAATGGAATATTGAGGGAAATGGATGTATTTGAACGCATATAGTGTAAAACCAAGGTAATGTTACACAAACTGCAAATGAGGATTTTTGTTTAAACAATAATTTAGTTTTTTTGGTTTATAATGCCATTGACAATTGTGATGTATCATGCATAGATCAAACAAAAATATCTTCTTACAGTAAAGGTATTAAGTCATTCTGGAGAAAGCTTGTTGATATTTGAACTTCAAACAAAAACACATCCCTTCAATGCCATAGGGAACAATAAGCGTCATCATGTTCATAGCTATACGGGCGTGGTTAAGGTGTGCCGACAGCAAAAATAACCATATGGTTCATCCAATCAACTGCCAAGTATTTTTTTGAAAGTACAGCCATTCACAAACAGTTTCAATGTATGGCTTCCCAGATGAACTTGTGACAACATTTCCTCTGGCATGTCAGGTTACTGCCGCATAGCTCCCCCCCAAACACTGTAAACACATTGCAACTGTTAGGATGTTGTTGTGTGCGGTCTGCACCACTTTGTGTTCCTATTTATGGAGCCAGGGCAGTGTAGAAACACCAGATTTCCCAGCATGCATAGAAAACGCGCTGCTAGCGGACTGTGCGGAGATGTGAATTTTACAGAAAGTGTATTAGCTTACAATCGCTTATTGTACCTTTAACTTACCTTTTGACTCTCTCCATAAAGACATATCCAAGAGAAATAATGCTTTTCAACTAGGAGAGAGACCAGCCTCTAGGAATAGAATGACTGAGTACATCTATCTGCAACACTATAACACTGCTATCGTGTATTGTTCAGTTTGTGCAGTACATAGAGTGATAAATACAGTAATTTGTCATTGTCCCTTAAAGATTTGCTCTTGAAAGAAAACATTTTATTTTATGCGTTAATGGATTGCAATAGCTTTGAAACTAATATAAAATCAATACTGCACTCTACAAGGATTGTTGTCAACAAGCGGTTGGTAGAAGACATACTGTAGTAAAGTTTAAAGTTTTTTTTTACTGATGGTTGACATATGCATACCAGTAATACAAAATAATGCAATTTCTATGTGAATTTTGCACCTGACACAAGTTTATAACGTATACTGTAAAGATTACAAATAAAAATGGTAACCTTAATATTCCCTTCCCTAGCCATATAGTGTCAGCACAGAATATACTGTCAGAATCATCTGTACTTCACCAGCATCCTTTAATAGCAGCTCAAACTCATGGATATGTATATATTCAGAGAGCAGATGATACCTTGCAACCTGTCAGCGATGCTGAACTTTTTTCTGGAAGTGTCTGCTGACCATTTATCACTCAACAAATTATTGAGCACTCAGCCATAGCATAATTCAATGTTTAAATGTAGACACATTTTTAATTTATCACCTCTTACGGCCTCTCTCGTTCAGATACTCACACATGCGCCCACACATCTACACACACACACACACGTACAGTTTCATTCCATGGAAATAACAGTTCAAACAGTGTGCAGCCTCTATATAGTTTACAGCACAGCATAACACTGTATTTTAACAGGTTATATAGGACAATATTAGCAAGGAAACGTGTACCTTATTTACATATCTAATTTCATATTTAAAGAGACAATCCTAAATTACGTAAATCTCACTCCCCAACACCTCGTGGACGCTCAGGCGATGCAGGCTAAATCCCATTGGTTTTTAACGTGTCTTCTTAAGCATCCGCACTCTACATAGAGAGAAGCGGGACAAACTCTGTCACTACTGCAAACTCAATTATTTTGTTTGAAAACTGTGCAGGTATGGGAATTTCAAGGAAGACAAGGCAGTGAGCTGTTAGTGAGCAATAACTGTATGCTCTGGGAGTTTTCATGTGAGGGAGGGGTTTGCTGCAGTTTGCTACCTCATGTGAAACAGCTTTGTTTCTCAAAAGGTCCTGAATAAGTATCTTGATACCACGGACCTACTGCCTGCAGAAACAAGTCATGCAAAACCTGTTTGAGGAGGCCAATGAGCAGAAGGAGGCCATGGAAGAACACTGCCTTAAATGCAGGAGGAGAGCCGGGATGAGGAGATGTCTGCCTCGTCTGAAAGCAGAGGAAGATCTCCTGCAGCTCAAGAGCGCAACAGAGAGTCGGAAAGGTCCAGTGTGTGTCACAACAAGCAGCGATGTGCCTGCTGCCACCGTCTGCCAATTACAGTGTCGTCCGGCTCACAATCTGAAGTGGACAGTTTGCACAGCGGGCACATATACATTACAGGTACCAAGCTGGCGCCTGATAACGCCAAGCTGTGCCCGCTGTGAGGTCTGTGCAGTATCATGATGGAGGTCTTCTTCCTGCTGCCTCCTTATGGCCACACACCCTACTGTCTTCAGCCCGGCCTCAGTCTGACGCCCTCTACTGGCTAATGGCAGGAAGGGGTGTGGACCTTGTTCCTGTGGAATGGCACCTGAGCTCAAGACAATGAGTGAAAAAGCAGACATCCGTATCATAATGCAAAGGTACATGTACATTGCCAAATCTTGCATTCATATAAAGTATGTCTAAAACGATTGTGTGATCTTTGTGTGTGTGTGTCCTTACAGTACACACACACACACACACATAATATATACACATACCATATGTGTATGCATGAGTAAGAGCGTGTGTGTTGGTGTACACGACTGGGTCATTTCTATGTGTAAAGCGACGTTAACATAGCACCTTTAGCACACGTGCACAGACACACACACACACACACACACTGAGGAGATGAGGAGCACTGGGAGTGAGAGCATGTGAATTATTCATCCACTCCTCCCTGGCACATTGCGATTACACAGCGCTAAGCTTGCGGTTACATGCATTTGCATGGTTACATGCAAGTCTTTGGCCATTGCTATTGGTCACCCATCTAATGACCTAATGCCATTTATGCCTCCCCTCCTCAATCTGCTTCTCGAACCCACTCTCACCACAGCATCTGTATCTACTGTATATGCGGTTTCCTTACATGTTTGCTGATTAACGGAAGGCTGTTTCACACAGATGCCTAGCCCATTGTTGTAAATGTGACAGGCAGCTGTAGGATGAGACGACTAGCTTTTTGAAATGTTTTCTTTTTGGGCAGTGCCTGGGATTCTGTCAGCTGCGGCTGCCAGCCGACTCACTTCTCATTACGTGGCTGTCTCAATGCCTTCGAACATGTAGGCATATAAATGTGCTGCTGTACAAACATGTACCAATAGAACTGTGGCACGATGATGAAGCTCGTTGTGCTGTAGACAATAGCTTATGAGGCCCTTCATCAGCTGGATGAAGCCTACAGGCAAAAGCGTGTGTGCTTTTGCCCATAAAAAAAAAAAGAATATTACAAAGAATCATCATCAAAAAGCAGCGTGAGGATTATTGTAGGAGAACAATGTGCTTCCTTTCAACAAATGAACTTGGAACAGAGTAGGTGAAGTGAAGTCTTTATGTACACAGCATTTTTAAATATCATTCTGAATACACAAGACTTGATAAAGATGCTATGTTAAAGTTACAAAACTACTTAAAAAAGACACATGCAATTCCACTTTTTCAGTGCTTTCAGTGCTTCCAGTTTGTGAATGTGGAGGACTACAAAAAAAAAGGGTTACCATAGGTCCTATAGCTTCATACTGTATATCAATATTGTAAATACATATCATTTAAGTGGGTGTCCTGGTATCTTCTCTAGCAGCAAAGGAAGAAGCTCGGCACAAGATCACATTTTGCATGGTGACAGCATCATAAATTTCCTTTTTAAATCAAAGCAAAGGTAACAGCAATGGTTCCCCGGTGGTTCAATGATGATACACTGAAATATAAACACTACACTCAGCATGACCATAGATATTGATTAACTGCTTATTTAAAAGGTATGTCAGTCATTCTAGAGAAAGCTTGTTGAAATTTGAACTCGTGAAAACAAAAACACCTCTCCCTTCAATGCCATAGGGTTCTCCATCAGACGCTGCCTCCCACACGTTGGCAATAGCTACTAGGATATTGTTGTCCTGTGGTGCGGTGTCTGTTTTCCCTAGATTACGTTTTCATCATGCACACAGCATGTTCAGCTAGTGGACTGTGAGCATATATTAGCTACATTTGACAAAAAGTGCATTATAGTATAATCGCTGACTATACTATACCTTTAAATGCTTTCTAACTTTGCCTCTGTGTTCAAACAGAGAGAAATAACAAAGTAATTAAATGAACAGAAAATAAAGAAACAAACAAGAAATAAACCAAACAAACAGAAACCAAGCAATGCCAATGCAAAGCCAATTACAAAGAAATGGTAATGGTATACGTGAAGGTATGCATGCTGATGTAAGAGGCAGCATGTTCTAGCATGAAGCAGGAGTTGTTAAAGCAGGCCATCAACATGACACATTGGTCACGTAGTGGCCAAGGCAAGGCATTAATAATTCATTGACCCCTTCCCCCTTATTTTCCATTTTCTCTGTGTGCAGTTGAACTGACTCTATGTCAATACCAGAGGCCAGAACACACCACCATTGATCAACCCACACTACATTCCTTAGCAGTGCTGAGAATGTTCTCATCCTTAAAGCTAGTGCATGAGAACAGAACCAAATAAATCTACACTATGCATTGCAATAAACTGTGGGTAGATGTTTTTGAGATGCCGGCACCATAACTTTGTGTGCATTAAGCTTTGTCAAAAACAATTTAAATTGTTGACTGTATCTTTTTCAAATTACATTTCTTTTCCCACTGACCTTTGTGCAAAAAAGTTAAATGTTTTGCTTCAGTGCTCTCATAGAGAAACAGAGATGTATGTTGCAAGGAATTCATTTTATTTATTTGTTATTTAAAATGTCACCTCTCACTCACATCTGTACAGACATAATACAATAAAAAAAAGACTACTAGCATTAATTAACGGTTCCATTCTATTTATGACCTTCATGATTTCCCCAGTAAAATAACGGGTATTAAAGAAGAAAATGATCGCTTTTTGAGAGGTTTTAAAGGGCACATATTAAATACAATATAATTAATTGTGCTTGCATTGCTATGTTTGTATTGCCTTGAAAACTTCACAAATCACAGAGAGCATTTTACCTCCTGGGGGCAGGTTAGTAGTGTCTGGGAACCTACAACCTTCCCAGTTGGAAGGTTGTAGGTTCGAGTACCCAGAGTTTGCCTACATTACCTGTATGCACCCTTGAGCAAGACACATAATCAACCTGTTAGTTGTAATTATACTCATTGCAAGTTGCTTTGTAAAAAATGTATCTGCTAAATGATAGAATATAGAATAGAACATAGAATATACTGTATCATCTTATTCTAATTCAATGATGTGCTTCGGGTTGCATATCACAGTAGTTTGTACTGTACATGAGTACATGTAGAGGCATGTACTGTGCAAACCGTAATAGACCATATACAGTAGGAGTAACAAGAATGAAGCTTTCTAAAATACAGCTTTGTTTTTACAGCATTAACATTATAAGAGGACATGTACAGCATATCATGCCATTAGAAAATACTGTACAGTATACTATTTTTAATGCACAGGGGCCTGCAATGGGGAAGGGGGCGTCTATTGCTTTGAACACCGCGTTGTGCTGACTCTGGCTATCGCCATCCTTGAAGTACCTCACTCCGCCTGTGCTCCCTATCCACTATAATAATATATTTTTAACTGATGAGTTTGATGAGAAATCCCCCCCCCCCATTGTTGCTGTAGAATCTGACACTTTAACATTGCAGTCTATGGGGATTGACTCCCTTTTGCAGCCAGTCTCAAGTGGCCATTCGATGAACTACATTTTTTGGCACTTCTGTATTGTATTCATTTCTTGGCACTGGCGGTTCCTGCTTGGTTTCATCATCAATTGCATACTTGCATGCTTTATTTTTTGCCAACATTTGCCAGCGTGTTTTAGTACATGAGTGGCTGTTGCGTTTTTTTGTTTCATCAAATCCCATTTTAGGTCACAACATGAGACAAAGATTTGTGCATGTTTATGGCACTTACACTATTATGGTGCTTACCCTATTTAACATAATTTCTGCTGGTGTTAGTTAAAGATGAATTTTTCTTGCATATTTGAGATAAAGGTAGGCTGCATTAATTTATTATGCTTCACACAGTATTTATCTGTGTGGGGGTTAGAGTTCGCATATAAGCCATGATGCAACACAAGGCAATCTTAATCTACAAATCATGTAATGTAGCCTCTGTCACACTGCTGGCAACTAATTGTGCAGTTTAGATGTACAAAAAACAGGCCCAGTATTACCCAATGGATTTGAGTTGAAAACCCACTTGAAACCAGACTCTATGTATCTTCTGTGCCTATATACTGTATGTAACAAGCCCTTTAAGCTCAGGCTGGTACACTATTTTATAATTTGAGTGGGTCGACATTGCCCCGGCATGTGTATACAGTATGTCTATAGCACACCCTGAGCCATCGCTGAGGCTTGAGAATAGTCTACTGCATGCGGAATGTGACACTCTCGAGGCTAAACAAGTAAATATGTGCATATCTTCTGTACAGAACTACATCATCTACAGACATGAGGATGAATTTCGTCTCATATCTCTCCCTTAAAATTAATATAAAAACGGACATTAAAATAAATACATAAATGAGTTGATCAACCAAAGAACATGCTAATTAGAAATCATGGGGGAGGCGGAGGAATAGTTGCATGTACCCATAGCCATTGTGGTATTTAATTAATATACAAAATAATAATATAGTGTGACCATCTTTGGATGCAGGGAGAGATGCAGGAATGCAGGCCTGCGTGCACTCTACCAAGACAAGCGTCCGGTAATAGCTCCATGGGGCCATAAACATCCACGGTCGTGGAGTAAGCCATGGTTATTTCGGTCCCATTACCACCCTGGCATCTCCATTCTCACCTCCCCTGACAGGCTGGAATGAAAAGCTCCATCATTCAGCGCCACAGGGCCTGGCAGAAACACAGGAAGGGAGGGTGAGAGAGAGAGAGAGGGAGAGACAGCAGGCTACCTGGAGCACTGCAGAGAAAGAGAGAGAGAGAGAGAGAACACTGGGAATATGGGATGTACAGTGTTCGTGTGTGTGTGTACTGTACTTGTTCAGTAATGTCACAGGCACATCGGTTTGCATGTGTCTAAGGAAGGGAGCATTGAACGCTTGCGTGTATACACGTAGATATGCCATCTTGACGGTACATTTGAGGTGTTGCGCCATCAGGGCGGGCACAAAATGAATGTTCCTTCTAATGCTAAGCTATGGTAGCTGCTGAGAAAAAACTAGAATTTACAAGATGTGTTGAGTCAGTCGGAGGGTGTTGTGTCAGGAGGCAATGAAAGGAAACTTGTTTGGAGGAATCCCTTATTATTTGGCTGTGGAAATATATGATGTGGATGATCAACCAGCTTTTAGTGATACTAGCATCATGGAAAATACCTCTTACTGCTACTTACTATTTTCGTGCCTTTTATTTTTTGAATGTATTAGAAGAAAATGTATAGGCATAGTCAAGATGTGTGTAACACAAACTTGACCAACACCAAGACTAGTTTGATATATTTTATACAATGTCTTGCATATAGCATATAGGCCTATAGGCTACATGAAAAGCGTCGCTAGAAACGTGTCGCTAGCAAAACCATTGTTTCCTATGGTATAGCGCAACTGGCATGCGCTTTTTTATGGCACCCCGCTTCGCCTTTTTGTTTTGCGTTTTTTTGATGTGCATAAAAGTTCAAATATACTCCACTTTTCAGCGAAAGGCACGGAGTCGCACTGTTCGTCAATGTGACAGTTGGCCCCGGCAGCCATTCTCTTTGCCGCAGGGAGCGCTTCTCTGTGCGATCGGGGGTTTATCAACGCGCTTTTGAAGCGGCCGCGCATTTAGCGATGGGTCTTGGTGTGATCGGGGCCTTAGTCTGTTGGAGCTAACAGACTAACATGCAACGTTAAACCATCTTAAGTGTGTCGCTATCGGGAAACAGGGCCTAAACATCAATTGTCTCTAGAATGTCTTTCATTTAAAAGCGATGGGCATTATCAATGTTAATTATTATCAGAATTGAGTGTATTTAGTGGACAACAGCCAAACATAAAATACATTTTAGTTGAGAGGGACAAGGAGAGGTGGGACAAAACAATACAACAAAAGCATGATATACATACAGTAACAAACTTTAATATTTATACTACAATTAGGATATAATCAATAAATAAGCAAGCTTTTTATACATAGACTTTTAGTTAGAAGCCCAATCCCAGGAATCTGAAGAACTCTAGCTATATTAACGCCAACTTCACTTGTTAAAGGTTCTCCATCCCTTTCTCAACCTACCCATTGTGAAGCTTCGCCGAAACCGGGAGAGGTTGGCGTGTGGTCCAGTCAGACAACTTGTTTCCATCAAGCCAACAATCAATAGTGTCAGAAATGTCTCTGTGTCCAGAATGATCCCTGCTGGTGCAAACTGCCACCTCTGACAACCACATCATTAGGTTTCCAGAGAGAAGGCAATGACTGGCACTAACAATTTAATCATTATCCACCCAGCAATGTCATGGTCCGATATACAAGTCGTTTCCTTCCTAGCATCTGTTGCATATTTGAGATAGTTAACAGTGTAATGTATATTTATTGGCTTTTTAGAGAAAAGTCTCCCCGCAATATCTATACTGCACATGTAGGCATATCCTGTATCTTCTTATTAATGTTAACACAACTATTTATGTATACTGTATTCATTTATTCTTATATAGAACTAATGGTGTGCTGTAAATGTAATATGTGCAGACCACATGGGGCAATGCTTAAGGCCCTGCCCCATGCCCTTCTATGCTGAGATCTATACAAATGATGTAAGTATTAATTACAAATTGTTCTATCACACAAGTATTAGGTTACAATATCTGATTCTGCAGCTTCTATGTCCTTTTATGTCCTATTGTATTTTTGTCATCTGGTTGTGTATCACCTTTTGTGGACAGTTCCCATTTGAATTCTTCACACAAGTGTCCTTGTCAATATTTGTCATGATGATTGCTGAGGGAAGTCAGTACCAAAAACAGTTAGGTAATGAATGCATTGGAAAATGTGGAGCACGTCTAGAATGACTACACTGCATGCACCACCTAAAGCCAACTCAGGAAACAAAAAAATACATAAATACAAAAACAGAAAATGTTGTCCACAACGTATGTAAAATACACTGGCTGACATTGGCTTGGCATTGACCATTTTGGTAACAGTGGGCGGAGAAAGCGTTTTCTCGTGTGGCCCGGACCTTGTCAGCAGTGATGGTGGTTAGGATCACATTTGTCCGAAAGCTTCTCATTTCCTAGCATCTGTGATATCCCCTGCCAGAATCTTGGTCATGGGTGATTGCCTTAGTTAGCTGTATTTTGTATACTATTTGCAGACATCACTGCCCTCCCCCAATGGCCCTACACGATCTGACGATATTTTCACATCTTATCCAACTAGGGTGATTTGTTCTCCCTTCTCCAGAGAAAGAGAGAGAGAGAGATCAGAGTATAATCAGATTAACGTAAATTAATGATGTTATGTCACTTTTAACCAACTTGTTTCTTCTCTAATCAAACTTCATGTAAGTATATACATTGCACACCAATGTTGACAGACTGAGCAACCACTGATTTGTTTGAGTGTCTTAAAATATTAGCAGCTCATATGACCATTGCAATATTCTTAAAAATTGCATTATACATTATTATCTAAAGTACACCATGTAAAACACAGGTAAATATACCTGAACATTTATACAGGGGCTGAGCCAAGTCCATCTGATTCATATCCTGTTTGAAAGTAGAGGCTAAACTATATCCACTCAAGTCAACATGTTATGGCATGCTGTTAATGTACAGCATGTCCTCTTGAAACAGGAAGGTAGGGCTCACGGTAAGATAGTGAAATGCGAGGAGATATTTGGTGAATTTTACAAAAAGTATATTAGCGTGCAATTAACTTGCAATAGCTGACTATACCTTTAATCAGAACAGAATCAGTTACATTTGTGTTATATTTATTGTGTTAATTAAGTGAGACAATATATTAGGAATCATGACGAAATCCGCTTTGTTGTGGGAAGAGAGCGAATACCGTTTGGTCTTTAGGTTAATTCGACCATCGATTGATTGATGGTTAGCCAATAGTGGTCAAAATGTTACAAATGCAACCCACCCCTGCCAGAGCTAAAGGTCTGAGGAGCTTTTATTAATAGGACATGAAAATGGATATGTCCTCAGGTTCAAGGATGAGTCAGCAGTACTTCCCCTTAGACGTGTCTAATCAGCTAAAGTACATCAGAACACCTGCGTGGGTGAATGGGGAATTTAAGCTTGCATTCTTGAAATGACCAGGAACTTTTATTTTTATTTTTTTATTTTAGTTTTAATAATAGACTGTTGTCTGAACATACTATTGTTTTATTATTTTTACTTTCATTTTCTGTTATTTAGCAATAGCATCGTTCAGTGCATTAGCATAGTCCAGTGTATTCCTTATTAGCTAAAGAGTAGTATCATGCATCTCAACAATCATTCTGACTCCTGGCTAAGGTGGACATCTTATTCATCTTGCTGATGTTTGATGAATAACACGTATTGTTGATAGGGGTGTAGCACTATACATTTGAAATTATGCCAGTCCTGACATTCATGTCAGAGTCCAGTTTTGATTGGCACTAACCTGAATAATAGGGAGCTAATAGTTTGCAAGAGCTTGCACAGCATTTTTTTAAACCTTCACCATAGTAACCGTATTTTGCCTTTCTTCAATAATTAGGACAAGGGCAGTGCAGGAAGGGTGATGAGTGGAAGACGACTACGACTACCTCATCATGCCATTTGGACTGGTCAACGCACCGCAGTGTTCCAGTCATTCCTTGACGAGGTGTTCCATGATGTGCTGGGTAGGTTTGTGTTGATCTACATCGACGACATCCTGATCTACTCTCCTTTTCTGGCGGATCATGTGGGCCACGTTCGTGTGGCGCTGTGGCGGCTGCATGAACACCATTCCTCGGACACCACATCTCTCCGGAAGGGGTCTACATGGAGAAGCCCCAAAGTGGAGGCGGTGAAGACGTGGCCAGTCCCCAAGACCCTTCAACGCTTCCTGGGCTTCGCCAACTTCTACCGCCGCTCCATCCAAGATTTAATTTCCATTGCTGCTCCCCTCACCTCTCTTCTGAAATGGGCCCGACACGTCTGAGGTGGTCGAGGTGATAGAGAAGTACTGGTGGCCTGGCATGGAAATGACTACGTCAACTCCTGCGCAGTGTGTGCCTAGTCAAGGCCAGCCAGCAAACTGTGCCCCCTGCCGACACCAGAACATCCCTGACCCATACTGCGGAAATCCATGCCCAGAACTCCCACCGCCAGTCCTTCATGGAGTTGTCCCTGTTCCAGGCGGTACCGGTATACCAGCCCCATGACACAGAGGACTAGGGATAGCACCGATACAATACTGAGATCGGAAATCGGTCCGACACTGACTTAAATAGCTGGATCGGTATCTGTGACAATTGGACGGTTTTAACCGATCCATGGGGCTGATCCAATTAAAGTAATTTACACATGCAAGTCTACTGTCAAGCTTCAGCCATGTCTAACCTACCCAGGC
Organism: Amblyopsis rosae; assembly: GCA_025399935.1. Taxonomy (NCBI): domain Eukaryota; kingdom Metazoa; phylum Chordata; class Actinopteri; order Percopsiformes; family Amblyopsidae; genus Amblyopsis; species Amblyopsis rosae. Next base: position 18,613 of record JAODTR010007699.1, on the reverse strand, counting down.
CACACTATCAGTAGCAGGTTTCTAAAATGCAACCAGTCCTAAAATAGAGATTGGCTATCATTTACTTTGCAACTTAACTTAAAACTTAATTTAACACTGGAATCGGATCGGTACTCAGAATCGGCCGATACCCAAAGTGCTGGTATCTGTATCGGTATCGGGACTGAAAAAACTGGATCGTGCCATCCCTAGAGAGGACCCCAAGTGACACGCCAGCTGTGAAGGGGCTAGTCAGGGGAACACCGCCACCTGTGCCAGGCCGTTAAAACATTACAATAAATACTCTTTCCATTGCCCTTGACTTTCATCAGTTGTATCTTTGACTGCTCTGCTGGTATGGAGGACATGAGGATCACATGAATTAAATTCATTCATGTGGTAAGACAAAGGCTGACACCATTTCAATTCAGGAGGGTTTGCTAATGCAACCTTTTCAGACCTGTGTTCCATTTATGAGCATGGGCCGCGCTTTGCCGAAGTGAAGTTACCTCCTCAATGATTTGTTAAATAAGCAACTCCCCAGGTAGTTAAATAACACCTCCGAAATGCAATCATCCATCTCCGCTGAACGTCAAATTTTGAGTGCTATGCTATCATGTTAATGTAAGCTGATACGATCCCACACACTAAATGTACATTATTGTACCAAAAAGAGCAGGTACATGTTGTATAGTTGTAGCATTAGTGTCATAATGCTGTAATGCAACCAAACCTTATTAGATACAGTACAGATATGTCACACTACTGTACCTTGCTATCATGCCTTGCAGTTGTTTTTACAATCACTAGAGCCCCTCTGGTCACAAGACACAACTGCATTTTTATATGATGTTTTCTTTTTTCGTTTTTTACATTGTTACTTTGTTGTTATTTGTTATTACACGTTATAACACGTTACAACTGTAGGGGGGCTGAGAGCAAAAAAAAACAACATTATATTTGCATAGTCTTGCTTTAAAATCAGACCCAGAGATTATAGGCTTGTACTGTTGTGTTGTGAGTTGGTAAAATTGCGTGTGAAGATTTGAGAAATGGTGAGTTGTTCCAGGAATTGTGTGTAAGCAATCGAGAAAAGCTGTACACATCATTACTGTATTGGATATGTGAAACCTATGTGGAAATTAACTTGGTTATAGTTTCACATGTATTTTATACCGGATGATACTGTACATTTTATGTTACCGTATATTATTCGCCAATCCACAAGTGCACAGCTTCACTTAACTATATAATGATAAATTTGGTTATTTCCTAGCCAGAATTATTTTTGATTAGTTGCAGATCTTTCATAACCTACAGTGTGTATTACATACACCCCCTTATGAGTAGATCAAAGCAAAATGTCACCATGGTTTGCATGCTAAATAATCACTGTGTCATAATGTTTCTGACTCAACATGAGTGACAAATAGATGTCCAATATTTTCTATTTTATTTTTGTAATATGGCATTTTGAACTTTGAAAATGTTTGAAAATACATATAATTAGACTAGGTTGCACAAATAAATGTTTACCTATACTGTATTTCTTCTGCATGGTGATCTGTTGACCTTTTAACTGTGGCACCATATTGGGTGAATTTTCTTATAAACGTTATGGCAACAGTGACTTTAAAAATCCAAATTATAGATAATATTTATTTTATTTTGTGAATTTAAAGCAATGTCACCATGATAATTAATCCATATAAACCAATTGCACCCAGATATTCAGTAAATATATAGATTTGTTTATCTAGTGAAATTGATTTGGATTTACTAAATATTTTTGGACTATATAACTAAGTAATTTGGCTAGTTATTACTAAATCCAACACAATGTATCTGTTGCTTTTATTACCATGTATATATTTTTTTGGTTTACATTTAATAATATATTCAATACATTTTATTCAAAATTGTAGTACTTAAAATGTATTAAATTATTGTATGTGTCACTTTGTTGCCATAATTGCTGAAAGTAACTATTGGTCAACATTTTAACAGTGTATCTGCTCTAAATTGCAGACATTATCCTGGCAAAGGTAAAGTGTATATCTGAACTGATCTGCAGTGTTGGCTATATGTTAACATCAATGAACCGCAAGTCATTCATTCATTGTGAGTTTAAAGGTTCCAACTGGTGAACGAGTCAGTCTAAGCAGCAGGTGTACAGTAAAAACAATATCACATTGGGCTTGTGAGTGAAATAAGAGACAAGAAAATAAGCTATCAGGAGGAGCCATGCTTTAGCTCAATGCATACTTTAGGGAACATGCTGTTAGAAACCACTCTGGGCAAGGAGCAATGGCGTAATAGCATTCTAAAAGCATTTGTGCCACGTTGATACATTAGGTTAGACATTTAAGTGTGGTAATACATTTTTGTTTGTCTTTTCACAAATTTGTATTCATTACTCTTTGAGGGGACTGCCTGTATTCCATTTTCACTGCAGTCTCATATGTGATCGCGTATAAATGCAGCCAAGCAATATAGTTGACAATAAGATTGGACTAAAAGAAGAATCCAATTTGAGGCAGGATTTTGCAGCACTCATACGTTGGTCCACCTCAATGTTCCACGTTTCACAACAAGAATAACACTAATAAGAAGTGGTTGTATTGTCAGCTCAAATTGTACTCTTCATATATGTTCTTAAAGCTTTACAAAAAAAATGCATTAAATTTCTACTGAAAATGTTACAGTGCTGCTATTACTGTGGTAACTAGTAGATTCTTACTTTTTGGCAGTTAGGCTATGTACTCAAATTAGTTTGACTAAATGGACGTAATGCTAAATATCGAATATAATTTTCTTACCAGCAGACATAATAATTTATTTTCAAAACCAATAGCATATATATAATTTAAAAAAGACAGGCTGCCAGACAGTTCATGGCCCCAAAAGTAACTGTGTTTATCTCTGTTTTAATTGGAATATCTTCTTTTTTTCAGTTGACATGGTGTATTGATTTGCCTGCGGAGGCTGAATTCAATAGTATATTTGTCTGTAATGGTACAATGTTTGCAATATTTCAGCTATGACAGTTTTAACATTCACTACAAGAAGTAAAGCCATTAGGATTTTATTTTGAATCGGTATCAATATAGAATAAATTCAGTCACTTTTTTTCTTTTTAAAGCAATATTTTAACATTGATGTTCAACAGTACTGCACGATCGCCTTTAGCAAATGTAATAGTTAATACAATTACTTACTTAAGGATTACAGTAGCAGTAGAGTAGCAGATAAAATATGTTGCTCAAGATTAGCTAAGGGGAAGCGAGGTGTAAATGTAACATTTTGTAAACTCAGATTTTGAACCGGCGATCTCTGTGTTACCGTATAAGCGCAAAGTCCAACCCTTATCATGCAGCTTGACTACGGCTACATCCTTACTAGTCTGAAAAAAGGGGGTGTCCAGGGCACATCACCCTGTGTCCAGAGCGAAATATTTAAGCAACAAATTAGAGAGCAGCCTCAGGTCACCTGGTTGCAAAACGTTGATGAAGGTGCATACACACCCATGTTACCGGTGTCCTGCGACCAGGAAGTTATGTATTCACACAGAAATGTATCAAATTGTTTTATTATTTATTATTTATAAAATTTTTGTTGTAATTTGGAACCAATTGTGCGGGCATAGGAGCAGGCGCATTGCATGATCGAGTAACCAGTGCATTACGTATTAGCAAAGCTATATAATAAATTTATGTTTAACATGAGAAGATCTTCTGCCCTCAATATTCTAAGGGGGGGGGCGGAGCCCTAGCGCCCTCTATAGACCAGCCGCCACTTCTCAAATGCTCTTTGTGTGTGAACCTCTGTTCTTTGGTTATATAGCTGGGCCAGCCATCCATGCGTGTGTGTACGTGCGCATATGTGGGCGTGCGTGCGTGTGCGTGCGTGTGCGTGGCCCAACCTGGTTCCAAGGCTGCAACATAAAAAAGGGAGATGCCGCACTTCTAAAAGAAGGTTAATTACTGCAAAGTAAAACAAACAATGGCCACGAAGCTCCTCCCCCACAATATGCAGCAGTTGATGTGAGATGTTGATGCCCTTAGTGTATATATAAAGTATACATCTAGAGGTAGAATGTTGAAAGTGTTAGAAATAATGAAAAAAAAGTATATTATTGTATTCTAGTAAGTATACAGTACGTTACGTATTTAACCATAACAGGGAATTCCCTCGTGCATGGACGTATGCCAATGTGCATTTGACATAATATCTCTTACGTTGGCTTTCACTGCATAGACATGGCCCACACCTTGAGCGGGCACTGACACCGGAGATAAAACTGGGTGAGACGAGAATGGCTGTTTATAGAATGACCTAGTGGCATAAATCATATAGTGTGTTTCCTAACACCACTATTCTGACAGATGTGCTAGAATGTGTCTTTGCATGCATGACATGACACACACCGGATTCCTTCTTGGGGCATTCCAGGCAGTATGGCCGTAAACTGCACTGAGGGACAGTGCAGAACATAGGTTTATAATGCTTTGTTATTATTTATGTGCTTATATAGTTTTCTACATACATGTATTATTCATATAGTATTTAAATCCCCCCGGTAATATGAAAGCATTGTCTTGTTTGTGCTGTTTAAGCATCTTTTGATTCAACTTCATGCCTGAAAATTGGGCATGGGAAAGAGTGGACATTGCTTACAATTGCTTATTATAGAGAGGATTAAAACAGCTGGCATCTACTGTAGGAGAGTAAAAATCCATGAAAACCAGTGTGTGTGTGTGTGTGTGTGTGTGTGTGTGTGTGTGTGTGTGTGCAGACTACTCCCACATAAAACATACACACACTCACGTATGCACACAGGACTAAACTGAGAACCTACCCTGAGTTAAACACAGCAGCAGCCCCTGAGTCTGTGCTGAGGTCAGTTCTATTTAGAGAGCAGACATGCAGACTCCTGGAGCCGGGGGAACGACAGACAGTAAGACACAGTCCAAAAGAGAGAGAGAGAGAGAGAGAGAGAGAGATGGTTTGGTCTGAACAGTCACCCACCCACACAACCAGACATGTTAGGGCCATGTACAGGGTATTTTCTCATTCTCTAAGATCCTTGGCTGTCAGAGCATAGCACACCCACCATGCCCATGCATGGCGGGTGTGTAAGGGCAGATGTAGGGCAGATGAGTAAGTACATTGTGGGAGTGACAGTGTGTGTGTGCGTGTGCGTGTGCGTGCGTGCATGTGCGTGTGTGCATGTGTGTGTGCATGTGTTGCCTGTTTGAGGGATAGAAGTCAGAATTGGAGTTCATGAGCTAGAGTGGGACACAGAGTTTACACAGAGTTCAGACTTAAAGACAATATTGATTCCGTCCCTGAGAGGAGAGCCCCAGTAATTAATATCCTACACCCACCACACTCCCCCATTACTCACTGTTTAGAAGTTTGTAACATCATTAACATACATGTAATGTAAAACACACATCCAATGTTATAGGGAAATAAATGCATTCATCCCTGCCTACACCTGTATCTGTGTCACGTTACATGGAGGTGAGGACCCAAACGTGACATGTAGCTAAAGTAAAACAATGTTAAATGTTTTAAATAACAAAAGGCAGGACCACAGGGAGCAACACACATGAACATTTACATTCACAATGACCAGCACAGGATTGGGGATAACACTGGGGCTAAAGACACAAGCAGACAAGACAGGAAGACAGACTATTGGCTAACAACAACGACGGGCAGGCGCAACACGTTAGACATGATTACACAGACACAGGTGGACGTACTGTAACTAAACTGGGAAACACAGGGCAGGGAGTGACAGAAACAGCCCTGAAACACAAGGTGAACACAGGGCAGGGAGTGACAGAAACAGGTCTGAAACACAAGGTGAACACAGGGCAGGGAGTGACAGAAACAGCCCTGAAACACAAGGTGAACACAGGGCAGGGAGTAACAGAAACAGGCCTTAAACACAAGGTAAACTCAGGGCAGGGAGTGACAGGGAAACAGGCCTGAAACACAAGGTGAACACAGGGCATGGAGTGACAGGGAAACAGGCCTGAAACACAAGGTGAACACAGGGCAGGGAGTGACAGGGAAACAGGCCTGAAATACAAAGTAAACACAGGGCAGGGAGTGACGGGGAAACAGGTCTGAAACACAAGGTAAACTCAGGGCAGGGAGTGACAGGGAAACAGGTCTGAAACACAAGGTGAATACAGGGGAGGGAGTGACAAAAACAGGCCTTAAACACAAGGTAAACTCAGGCCAGGGAGTGACAGGGAAACAGGCCTGAAATACAAAGTAAACACAGGGCAGGGAGTGACGGGGAAACAGGTCTGAAACACAAGGTAAACTCAGGGCAGGGAGTGATGGGAAACAGGCCTGAAACACAAGGTAAACACAGGGAAGGGAGTGACAGGGAAACAGGCCTGAATCACAAGGTAAACACATCAAGTGATGAGACTTAGCACAGGACGGGGATCACGAGACATTACAAGCTGTGTTTTGTTTTTCTCAAACATCTATCTGAATGTGTTTTATCATGAAGAAGAGCTATTAGCAGGTTGTTTTCACTATCTCATAAAATAGAGCTAAAAACCTTCCTCCATGCTTGTGTGCCTTCAAAGACTAGCTGACCAGAGTAAGATAAATGTATACCGTAGCCGTATTAATAATATTCGTTTGATACAAAAGTCCTATATATTAGCACATACCCCAGCTTGTACTGTACGTTTTTTCTAACAGTGGGGAATTCAATTATGCTATATGGGCCCTATAGAATTTGAAGGGATGCTTTTTCTCATAATTATTTTCTGAGAACTACCAGGCTAAGTGCATAGGGTGCCAGTCCATTCGGTGTATTGGTTCCACAGAGGCAGTCTGGCTTCTTAAAGCCCTGCGGTTTAATGGCAGGTTCTCCTCACAGTACTGCTCATGGTGATTCATTATGGATGGGCATGAATTGGAAGAGTCTTACCATCAAAAAAGCTTAGCTACAGTACATCTTTGTAATGTACCAGCTGTGGATACTAATGCAAAGACATGGCGTATCCTGAAAGCCTTGTTATGAGGCAGAGCTGTGAGGAAAAGAGTGGTCGGGACCAGTAAAGCGCTAATAATTTAATCACTTGCTTCCTCTCTTCATTATTACACAATTTCCTCTCTCCTCTTCTCCACTTTCATTTGCATTCTTTTGTGTGAAGTCTAAGTCGGGGATCAATGTGGCATTTACTTCCTGATGAGGCTCAGTAATGGCCCGAATTAAGATGGAGATATCAACACTCATATTGACAGCCTCTCCCTTATCTTTGTTGTTCAGATTAATAACTGTAACCCTAACTCTAATAGAAATGATAGACTCCGCACAACACAAACACTTCCTTTTGGGTGTATGGTGTAAGCTGAGGACAGTTAAGGCTATTAATGGTTTAGCAAATAAATCTGCTGCATGCCCTTATTTGCAAACACCAAACAACATAAATTAGTTGAGATGATGAGCAGGGAAAGATGGTGTCTTCCCAGTGCTTGTGCAGAGCCCATGTGAAGCTTCTACAAAAAAAAGGGATATTAATAAGCATTGGAAGACACAAAGAAACTTTAAGATACAAACTGCCATTGTGGTTTTATGCTAGACTTCTTCTGCAATATTAAAAATATGCAACTCCTTCCCTAAACAACAACCACCACCACCATATTTGTTTTTAGCAGTGACAAGGTATGTATTCTTATGTTTTGCTTTTAATGGAATTTCACACAAATAAATGAAGCATGTCTATTTCAATAATCAACCACTATGGACTATGAGTGTTATACAGACAATAATACTATATGAAAACTATATGAAAGCAATAGAGTAGCATTTCCCCTAGTGCAGGTTATATCACAAAGGCTTTCCTTTCATCTCTGCCTCTATTAAACACCTGTCACCTGCTAGCCCAAGTCATCTCTCCTCTGTCAACCTAAGATCTCCCCTGCCTCTTTAGTAACAGTCTATTTTAACCTGGCTTCTTTGTTGCTGCCTTTCACATCAAACTATTTTCTGCGTATACTTGTCTCTTTTTGTGGAACACTCTGCTGTTGCCACCCCATTTCAATGCATGCGAAGGACGTCTGGCTGCATGCAGTCTGAATACCTGACACTGAAATGTGACATCCTTAAGGTGAGGTTTGCTGAGATTAAGCTGCTCTTATGAAATCTATTTTAAGCAGACACGGAGATCAAGAGACATTTTGTGCTAATATATCAATTTTGGGAAAAGTAATTGGTCTAGCTGTGTGATTATGGCAGAATAAAATATCACAATATTTTACAAAATAGCTATATTGGCATTATCTAACAATTTATCAATAATGAATCATACAAAAAGGGACATTTAACCCCTGACTGTTAAGTTTGCTGCCTACATATTAAATGTAGGAGGAGATATATGATGGTGGTGTCGTGGTGCATTGCAATTATTTAGTGTTAATTCGGGTAATGTTATTGCCTTGCCGTTGCCTCGCCGTTTAACTAAATCAGTATTATCTTATATTATACAGATAATACTGTGCTCAACCTTCAATCCGTTATCTATAAAATAGTTCAAAGTCGGTCAAGAGCCATGGAACCACACTAAGGCTTTCACAGTAAATACCAACCAACAATAGTCTGCAGTGCTCAGAATGTGAATTAAGCAACAGCATGGACCAACATGATAAACATGCTGAGATTATATGAATAGTCTTGTGAGCCTGTTACTGCTATAATTGTCTCCCTTAAGTAACGCACCTCAATTGTAAAATTCTTTGACTTTTCAGTTCTTATATTTGAAGGTGATGGGGTGAAATATGTTTTTAATATACTGTTACTTGTTTACTTTTGTGTTCCTCATATTTTATTAAATAATTTATTTGTAAATATATATGAGGATTGGACTGAACTCTATTGATAATGTCTCACTGATTTGGTTAATGACCGTTAAATTGCAATTTATATGTAATTACATTCAATTAATAAAATGTACTAAAACTATACTTCCCATTAGATATTAACATGCCAACATAGGTTTCATTCAGATCATTACTCTGAAAGTGCTTTGTTTTTATTTTTTGTTGAATATGCCTACTAGATTAAATGGATAAAGCATGATTTACTTTGTTCAGTTTATGAATGATCTGTGCCCAGGAAGTGATGTTCCTTGTGGGAGTTAAAAGTATCAAATTTGATAAACAAGATTTGTTTTTAATTGACTGTCATTGTTATACAGAACAAAAGGAATGATCTCTGTGACATACTGTTGATAACAGCTTTGTTATATCTTTTTTAAATTGTCTTCTCAACAGATGATGATTATGAACACATCTTCTATCTATGTTTATCTCATTAACAAGCTATAATAGTTTCACTGCTTGACAATTAGCCTAGATATTAGTTTAGATATGATGTTTTGTTTTTGACAATTCTCCTGAAATAATAATTAACATTACTACATTTTGGTCATGAGACAAGTTTTGCTAACCCCATCTTGAACATTTCTCGCTATCTGCCTCATCCTCCAGGGATCACACTGGCAATTATAATGATTATTGCATGTGAATGTTACTCACAGGTGTGGGAGTTTATTTCAAATTAGAACAAAGCTACAGCACTCCAGATAATAGAGAGAATGACAGAAAAAGACAATTTAAATGTAAACTAATTACATTTTAATAAATGTTTAACTACCTAAGCTAAATGATAAATAAATATCAATAAAGTATCTCACAATATGTTAAAGTGGTGTATATTACTATTTAATTATTATTCATCTATTCAAAGGGTTGTGTTACCTTGTACAGTTTGTGTATGCATGTGTATATATAGGTTATTCTACTTCAAATTAATATAATCTACCTCCAATCCTGTCCTTTCAAGTCGTGTAAGAACACAATGCGAGCAGAACTACTACTGCCACTGCAATTCTGTCAGAAAACATCTAATACTGCCATCTTGGTATTATATGCCTTTTTCAAATAAATATTTTATCATATGGCTTATAGTTTGAAGTTGTGTATTTGTTTAACATTTTTACATTTTGTCTTCTGGCTTTTTTAAATATATGCTAGCTCCCTAGGCCATCTTCAAAGTTGTATTCCTTGCAAAAACATTCCCTTATATTACACAAGTTTTTATGCAGTTCTGAACAATTTACAAATCTCATTTTGGTATTAAAATGTGATGTGTGACACTGCTCCTTAGTAAATGAAGCTCAAATACAGCATAAACATAATTTTATGATATTTATATTGATGAATACTTTATTGGAATTATGCATCTGCAACTCATTTACACTTAAGGACTACAATACAACATTTGATGAGTATATTTGCCAAGGATTAGGGCATTGTGAATGAACATTTCACAATACTTATGGGTTTTACAAAGAATGTCAGAATTTTTTTAATATGTCTGGTAGTTTAACATGCATTTTCAGGTCTATACGTTATTATTTTATTAATATATGTACTAATCTACAGTCTGAGTCCAAAGGTTCTATCATCTCTCACAGATAAATGTCATTCCAGCCCTGTTTGGGGCGAAAGATGACGTAACTTGAAGCTGTTCTTAAATAGCAAGAGCTGTGATTGGCCAAATTTGACATATAGTTTTAAATCGATTTTTGGGGCGGTCCAGGCCGAACCTTCTCAACTAACTCATCACAGGTAAGGCGAAGTGTGCATTGTATTATTCGGAAAAAAATAATTAGTGTCGCGATTTTTACAAGATGTTTTTGCCAGTCGTGGTGCTATGTGGAAGCAGAGACTATGGCTATAACAACATGAGTGCGCTCTTTTAAATGGTGTATGATATTTTACATTGACTGACATAAAAAAAGTGTGCTATTTACGTGCGTGTTGAGTGCACAAGCTATATTTGCACACGCAAATATGCGATATGGGTTTAAATCGGGTTGACTTTGAAAAATGCTTACATTTGGGCAATGATTGTTAGATTACAATAAGGCTTAGCTATCCAGGCGTGTATAAAAAAGGCAATCACACATGTATTTTAACAAAACGGCTTAAATAGAAGCATGTGGGGGGTGAACCCCCACTCTCGGGGGTGCCGTTCCTAAGAGTTACCCTGTCTAAAACTGGAGGGTTTATAGACGTTACACATGACACTAGAGCTGAGGGTTACTTGAGGTCACAATGTTTCACAAACAACAATTTGCATCACATGGTAATGGTAAAATGGTATGGTATAAAAAGAAAAATTCTTTCAGAGTGAGAAAAACTACAAAGCCCCATAGGGGTCATAGGTAGAACAAAAGTCAACTAGTTGTCCTGTCCTTGCATTTTGGTCAACATGTGACTTTGCAGAAGTGCTCTTGTCAATACTTTCCATGATATTTGCAGATAGAAATCAGAAATAAAGTCTCATTGCTGTTCATTAATTAATCAAACCAAAAGAAGCCTCTCTCCATCTAACTCTCACAAAGAAGATACCAACCAGTGGGGATAGCAACCTCAATTCACATTCACATTACCAAAGTAATGTAATAAAAATGTAATGATTGTAATTTAAAATATTGGCATTTGAGATATTCTAGAATGAATATACTGCATGCATCAACATGGTCAATGCCGTGAAATCAATAGCAAAAAAAATATTATCCACATGTCAAATACAGTGGCTGACATTGGCAACAGTTGGTGAAGAAAGGATTTCTGGGTGACCTAATAATGTCTTATATTTTACCACTTCATTGGTGATAGTATATTTATTTTATTTAATATTTTTATTTATCTATTGGGATGGTTGAAAGGATGCCACATGGCACTTAATCAAAGCTGGTACGCAAGCTTATGTACTTGAGATAGAGTAGATTGGGACAACCATGCTTTGCTGACTGGATGAAAGACCTCAGTTTGTCTCATACAGTATTCCACACAAAAGAAACATGGAATGAGTTTACAGCAGCTGTCCTACAAAGCTAAAGGTTATTCTACAATAAAATACATTGGTTTTTGTTTGTAAGTGTGGGTCAAGCTATTATGTAAATAAAATCAACAAGCCGAAATGGTAAAGATGTAAAGATGAATGTAACCTGCTGGTGTAAACATCAACAGTCATTACAGGGACACTCTGTTGGATTAATGTAACTGCTGAGTGTTCCCAGCTTACTGTTTATGTTTAATTCATTTGTGCAAGAAACTGTACTGTATGTGGCTGTAAGGTGAGGGCAGAGAACAAGTTGGACCTGAATAAGAGCTGGAGAAATAAAAAGGTCCAGCCACCATAATTACCATTAGGTCTTTAAGCAGACACTTTTATTAAAATTGACTTCAAGTAAAGTACAACTAAAGAGCAGGTAAGGAATACACAAGAAACCCCAACCTGCATAATCAGACTATCGTGACTATCCTGACCTCCCAAATCAAGGCATGCTCCTTTGAACTATTAATAACAATATAAAAAGCACACATTCAATACACTCTAAAGGGTTATATCCAAAAGCCGTTGTGGGAGTAAGGTCATTGTGTTCCAGTCATTCTTGCTGGCCTTGTAGCAGTGTTTGGAGTCAGAGTATACACTGTATATGTATACACTTAAACTTGTACCACTGGAAAATACTCTAAATGTGACTTTTGTTACAGTAGTGTAACATCCAGGGCTGCGCTGACAGGCGGCGCAACCCCTTTCCTGTTCTTATCCCAAGTGTGTGTCCATCCGGTGGACGCTTGCCACACAGCTTTGTGTTGATTGTTTATTGCTTTCATCTGTGTGTAGTTGTAGGTGTCAATTAGGTCGTGGTTCTGTCAGGCTGATGCCTGTAACAGTGTTAAATCCATACAGCCTTTCAAATTCAAGAATATTACCAAAGAAATTCTTAATCTTCCCCTTAATGGCATTTAAGACAAAACATGAGGCATGAGGTGAGGCATGTGATTACTTTGTGTTGGCAGAACTGGCCGCATGTGTGGTTATTGTTTGTGACCCCACTTTTTTGGGGTTGGACATTGCTCAAGAAGTTTGAAAATTACTACAAAAGATAATGTTCTTCTACCGTACACATATACAAATTTCAGGGGCCAGCAGATGCTTCTCAAAGTATATGGATTTAAACTTGATTTGAGACAATCTTGAGGCAGACAAGATCTTTGATCTACAATCACTAAAGATAGAAAAAAAAGCCGATAGTCAGTGTCAGTGGTTGCCAACACAGCATTCCTATGTAAAATTGCAAAATATATGGTGTCATGCTGGGCAAAGCACCAGTTCTTAAGTCCCTTAAGCTTAGTAGAAACAGATAAAGCCAGTGAAAAGGCTTTGTGTCAAGCTCTGTTAATCCGTGGCTGTGCGTTAGAGCAGGCTGTTAAATCATCTGTGCAGTATACAGTACGTGGCCTAATGCTGACGTTGCACCTTATCCAATGGATGGGAAACATTAAATCAACCCCCAAAAGAACATTGCACTCAATTTGACTCTAAATGTACACCTCTCCCCTTTGTTCTGAGCCATGTAGTGCAGTCAAACTTTCCCATTTTTGTCATTTGAATCTTTTTGAAAAAAGTCACGCAAATAGATCTCCCATCACATAACATAATATAGCGCACTGTAGGTTTTGATTATTGTTTTATTATTATCATTAATGTTATAGCCTATAGATACTGTGTCAAAGAAAATACTTGGTGTTGCTGAGGTGTTGCACGCAATTTCGGATTTCCTCTCTAATTACTTTAGGAGTTAGATTAAAGACTCAGATTTGAGGGGTTTACAAAATAGATTATAGGAACTGCTCTTACACAGAACATAATTTAAAATGCGATCATATTATTAACTAATTAACAAAGAACACAAAACTCCTGTTGTACAATTCATAAAATGTTTATCTAAATGCCTATAGAAAGTTATTGTTTTAAAACATACAATAACATATTTGAAGAAGAAAAAAACATTATTTGATACTTATATGGCCGGTTTCACAGACATGGATTAAGGCTAGTCCAAGACTAAAACTAAAATTCAATGAAGATCTCCATTGAAATAGGATCATAGTCTAGGACTAGGCTTAATCCATGTCTGTGAAACCGGCCAATATTCTTTCCCAGGTGGTTCAATCCATGGGAATGTATGACTACAGTAACTGAGTCAAACAAAATACTGTAAGTAATCTTGAATGAAGTAATGTTGAAGATGTGCAGTATCGCCAGTGAAACGAAGACAATGCGTATTTAAATTAAACACGTGGTGGCGCTCATGAATATTGAATGAGTTCTTGAGAAATTAAACAATAGCCCATGTGAACATGACAATATTTTCATATTATAAAACTATTGCTAAATGAATGAAAATGTAATTTTATCCAATAGTGTGTGCATACCATCCATCCATCTTCACCCGCTAAAAACTGGCTTACACACTTATTAAAGCCTCATCAAAACATCTGTTGTCGGTTTTTATTTAAGTTCTCCATTCATTTGTAATTTATCATTGAACACATTAACTCTCACACAACACTTCTGCAAGCCGTCACTGGACAAGAAGATAAGTTTAACATAATATATATTATACAGTATAATATATTTAATAACTTTCCAAATTCATCAATTAATTGCACTAAATATTTACACTACACAAACATTTTACACTTACTACTGTACGAAAAAGTACAAAAAGAAATTTTACCAAGTGTGTGGACACATTCACTGTGGACCAAGAATAAAAAAAATAAAAAATCCAATTTTACTCAATATTGCAGTTGTGTCGAACTCCAGACAGCCTGGACAAGGGGTCTGTCACTGAGGGCACTTGACAAAAGGTGAATAGGATATATAACTAAGACTGCTTCAGTGCCTGCATGCCATACTGTCAGCTGTCAAACGAGCGGCATCCAGACCCTTGAGCCTTATAGAGGAAGTGGCATTACTCTAACAAAGGGGAATGAAAGAGCAGATTCTGTCACAGTTGATATCAAAGGGCTTTACACGAGAATCTGATGAATAGACGTAAAAGACATCTGGGAATGACATGGGCAACCAGGGCATCATTTCCCATATGCCCCACCAGCTACAATTGCTATCCACATGCTCCCTCCGCCCCCCCCCCCCCCGCCCCCTTCTCCTAACTGGTCATTTTTCAACCGACGTTAATCCAGTCAACGCTTGTTCTGAATTTAAAGCAACTTCATAAAACTAAATGTTTCTATGTTAGCATTTTTTTTTTTACTATTACTGTTATATTATTTTGCCATATGCCATACAACACTATATTGTAAAGGTTCAGTAAATGTGTTGAAGTGGCAAAACGGACATTTGTTGCTATGGAAATGTTAAAGGTCATTATTGCAGTAGAATATGCTATTTTGCTAGTGTACAGACTGAAATCATACATATATTAAATGTCACACTAGTGTATAGTCCATAAAATTGACCTTCAGATTCAGGTTTTTATGCTACTTCAGTGGATTTTCAGTTAAAACAGCTATAAGGTGGTAAAATATTCTTCTCAGTGTTGATGCAGATGAAAAGAACCTAACTGTGTCTATTGAAATTCTATTTCCCAGTCTGATGGTACTGCATATTATCAGCATCAATTGCAAGAGAGGATGCCACACACAAAGGAATTGAAAATGAATTATAGACAATTCATTTGACATAGCTTTAGAAAACATTTTTTTGATTTTCATTCACGTGGAAATTATGATGGGCGAGTTCCTCTTTAGAGTTTCTTTGTGGCTCATTGGGCTTTATATAATAACTGTTTACATTATAAACATGATTTATGACATTGACAGAAATGTGATTGTCCTAAATGTGCTCTTCCTCAAAAAGAGGTGGATTCTAAATAATAATGCTTTCCTGGCCCTTTGTAAACAGAGTCTAGATTAATCAGATTTTAGTTTTGAGGAACAGAAACCTTACCAGATCAACTGTTAGAAAAGAAGAGCTGTTATACTTTCCAATATTGATTTGTATACATTCTGTCACAAATCACTGACAAATGGTGGCATAATTGGGCATCAGCAGAAGAAGTGTCAAGTGTCAATCAAGAGCAGATGGATACTGTAGTTTATAGGCAGAGGTCTTTTACATCAGCCCTGGGAAATGCTCCTATATATCACTGTACAATCTCACATCATATAGTACAGAATGTTTCATTAAAAAAACTTGGAATGCACCTGCAGGCTAATGCTAATAATAATATAATAGAATGTTTTATGAAGAATTATGACATAATACCTTCACACATCAATTTAGGACATGGAGGCGGATTAATTTCTCATGTCCGATAAACTCTGAATGCATTTTGTGCTAGACTTTGAAAGAGGTGCTGCTCATGTCATCAAACAATGGTATATGCAAGTAAATCTCTAAGCAATATAACCTTTACAAAGTGTAAATGCTAATGATAGGCACAGGTTTAGGTGAGCAATGGCCATTGTGTTTCACAAAGGTTAAATTGTGTCATGAAGCACACCATTGCTGGAGTTCTGGATGGTTAATGAGCGAAAATTACTTGAATTCAGTTATGAGTGTTTGAAGACAGCTACTGTAGGCATCTACCAGCAATGGACAAAAAACAGTTACTGTATAGTTCCCGGCTGGAAATCATGTGGATAAATAAATTATAAACATCTATAGAAGCTAATTAGTCATTCAGCAGTCCTTATCTCCTCTCCTCAGCTGCCTCTCTGACACCGGACATGTTGTTGCAGCCAATTCACTTTCATGTAATACAAGAATATACAGCAATACTTAAGCATATACTGTAATAGAGTCAAAGTAGAGAACTATTGTTACGACAAAGACCAGAAGCTGGCACATAAAGATATATATTCCATCCAGAAGACATTGAGATGCCTGCATTGTCGTTATCTTATCAATTGCACCCAAGCATGACACCACTGTCTTGGCTATGGAAAGAAGTATGATGTTCTCATCAGTTAATACAAATGTCCATTTGAACAATGTCCTCCTTGAATGAAGTGGTGACAACCAATAGTTAGGAACCAAAGAATACTAGATTTTACACAATAGGATGCATCATAATCATAGGGTAGCAATACCATTTTAACATGCGTTTATTTTTGTTGTTTTGGATATTGACAAATCAACATTTATTGTGTACGCAACTGTCATCTAATCAGTGCCATGCAATTAAAAGAATAATCACTAAATATCCACATGCAATACAATTCCATTCGAAGAATGGATGAATGGTGATGATAATTATTAGTCTATCAAATTCAACAACATACATTGAATGACTAAATATAAATGGTGACGATAAAGCGTCTAATTTATTTCTTAGTAAACCATTACTGGCAAGAAAAGTGAGAATGTAATTTTGTCCTACAAATGTATTGCCTTGAATAAAATTGAAGCACCACAGAAGATCTGATCTGAAACTAAGAGCTGTTGTATGATACGAAGTCCAACATCTCTACAGCCAGAGCGGAAAAATTGTTGAGCAGGTAAGAACTGTTTTTATTTTTCCCTAATGTCCAAAGTTTGTCTCATGAATGACATGTTACATTAGTTGCCAGGTGTCCAGGAAAGACATATTGGACTGCATCAGTTTCTTTTGAACATAGTAAAGCAGCGATAATAGGCCATAGATGAGACTCTTAAATTGAGGAGGCGGCAGCAGGCACTCTCTGCACAGATAATTCAAGTTTAATCTGAGCTCTGCAGCCAGGCACAGAGGGACTGAGCCATGCACCACATATTTACTCCCAGTAGTCCAATGTTATCGCAGTATAGCAAACAAACTATCATGTACACTCACTCACTCACACACACACACACACACACAGTTATGATAGGACAACGGATATAGCCTGAATTGCATTGATTGCCAATAAAATAAATGACGATAAGGAAGGAATTGCATCACCTTTTTCTTTACACACAGGGCACTGGCACAAGCGACAATATTTTTTGCCATAATATGAATAAAATTGATATGAATCTATTTTAGTCACCAGTCTATTCGGGAGGGAAAGTATAGCAATATAGTAAGAACATTATATGTAAAAGTACAAGGTCATTGTTATCATGGCTCAAGGTTGTTGCGATTAAACTTAAGACAGTCAATGTGGCAGCTAGACTATCTGCACCAAATCTATCCTTCCACACCCACCTTCAATGTAGTTATATGCAAACAAACATACAAACAAACAACACTGCAGCTATTCTGTTTGACTTTGGCTTTGAAAAGGGTAATTTCAGAGTTCAGCACCTATATTTTAAATGATTTATGTGGGTTCAAATAAACATTTGGCGAGTTAATTATGGAATAGACTCTTCTGAATGTTTTTGTCTTTATTTTAAAAAGAGGAGACGACAAACTCCTAAGAGCCTAAACGTGCCTTTTTCAGCCTCAAATGACAGCTCTTCCGTCAATGGAACTTGAAGTCACTTGAATTATGCCAGACTGTACTAATGTCACATACATTTGGTCAGATGAATGATCACGCCAATACATTCATCCTCAGTATAGTACTCTATCATGCCTGCACTGCCAGAAGAGCAAGGCCTGTTTGAGTGGGTAGCTGCCATTTGCTTCTCACTTTAAAGAAATAAAAGAGGACAGAACATCACACGCCTCTCCGGGAACCATCACCTTATCGTGGTGGAGAGGTTTGTGTGTCCCTATGATCCTGAGAGCTGTGTTGT
>JAODTR010007698.1:0-10142 GCA_025399935.1 Amblyopsis rosae | reverse complement strand
TTTTAGAGTTTGCCTCAAACCGTATTGCGTCACGAAGACAGTTCCTGCAGAAATTTCTACCGCAACGCAACGGAAATGTCGGTCATTTTAAACTGGCATATCTGTACTGCGCGTGTGTGAGTGCGTGCTTGTAGTGGGCAGACACTAAGCTGTTTGTACAGTCAGACATATAGCGGTGGGTACTTGATAGGCATGGGGAGGGAGGTGATTGACAGTGGAGCAGTGTTTGTTAGTGTAAGAAGTAAGAGAAACACACACCGCTCTTACTTATTATACCATGCACACTTTGGGAACACGGTATGTCCACATCCCATAGACAGAACATGTCCATATCAGAATGTTAGCTTTCAAAATGAGTACATATGATAGTACTAGGTAGTGATGCTCTGATCTGTTGTCTTTATTGACTTTTGTTTTTGGGCCGATTGTAGATTTTTAGTCTGCAAAATTGACCGATACCAATACTGATTTTATACTTTTAATATGCACAGTTGGTATATTATTCATGAGTTTAAGATACATTTTTATTCCAGGCAAATGCATGAAATCAAGAAAAGGCTAAATGAATGCTGAATTGACAGCCATTTAATTGACAACAAAGATCGGTTTTCCGTATCGGCCACTAGAAAGGAAAATCAGACTTCCGGCGATATCATATCTTTAGTGGAAATCGACCGATTACAATCTCCTGTCGATCAATGGGTGCATACCTGGTATTAGTTATAGTGGAATATGTGTTAATCTGGATCTAGTTGACTGAACAATAGCATAGCATGTGTATGGGTGAACACATACAGACAATGCAATGTTACATTATGTACAGTAGGTGCAGTACTTTGTACATGCATGAGTGTAGTACAATTGCCTTGGCAACAGCTAAAAGATGAAGGTGGACCTGGACACTGCCATTAACTTGGACTCTTTCTTCCAGGGTTCATCTCCAACATGTCAATCCACAGGCAGTTCTTCCCAGACGGGGAGGACGAGAGAGGGGCTGCCAAGGCTCTGATGCGTCTGCAGGACACATACAAACTAGACTCAGAGAGCTTCTCTAAAGGAAAGCTGCCAGGTGCGTGTGCGTGCATGCGTGTGTGTGTAATGCTAGAGGGACAGAGAATACCACAACATATTCTCACCGACCTCTTTGCAAAGCGAGTGAGTGTGAAATGTAAATAACATCTAGTTGTAAAAGCAGAGTTAGGTGTGTACAGGCCTGCCTACAGGATAAAGGTGACCATATTTGTCTCTGTGTCACTAAACTATGCGTCTATGCTGAGATACACCAGCAAAGCCTGCGGCCCTGGATTTGTTTCTCTGCACCTGAACGTATCTGAACATATCTGTACCTGCCCACTGTATCTTATTATAGCAACATGGAACCAAACACGTTTTTGAAGGAGCGATGAGTGAACAGACCAGGCTACTGCTGGCTCTAAGGTAGAAGTGTGCGTGTTTGTCACACAGAAACCCCTTTCATTCAATTTAAAGTTACTATATGTGATATTTTATATATGAATATAGCAGCGAATAACCATTTGCTATGTAAAGATTTAGTGGAATAACATTGTCCTGTGCAAAGAATGACATCACACTCACTCTGTCCTTCCTATGTTTTTTGTTTACATAGGCAAGCATGATGTGCGTGTGTGTATGTGTGTGTGCGCATGTGTGCACGCATGCGTGTGCTTGTGTGTGTGGGGCCCAAGCAGCATCTGTTTTGTTGTGAGATGCTGGTGTGTTTAGTGTGACATCTAGTGGCAGAAAGTCTTATAGAGTCACTTTACTGAATCATGAATTCCTCTGTTTGTGTGTGTGTGTATGTGTGCATGTGCACGCGCACGTGTCCTTGCAGGCGTCCACACCAACGCCCTGCTGACGGTGGACGACTGCTACGACATGGGGAAGACGGCCTACAACGACGACGACTACTACCACTCCGTCCTGTGGATGCAGCAGGCCTTGAGGCAGCTGGATGCCGGGGAAGAGGCGGACGTCTCCAAGGCTGACGTCCTGGACTACCTCAGCTACTCCGTCTACCAGATGGGAGACCTGCCCCGTGCCATCGAGCTGACCCGACGCCTGGTGGCTCTGGGTAGGGTAGGGTACAGGGGCGGGGTGGTCCCGACGCCTGGTGGCTCTTGGTAGGGTACGGGGGCGTGGTGGTCAGAAATAGGACTCTCTGTCAGTTGTACTGTACATGTGATAACACTGAGTTTTCCCTCTGTGGTTTTATATACTGTTGTTGTTCGTGCATCCCGTAAGCACCCCCTCTATCTCAGTGCTCTACTAACGTTATGGGGGGGTTATCGTCAGGGGTGTAGTTGAGTTAAAGTGCATTACAGCTCCTTGCTGCTGTGCTGTTAAAAGAACATCTGTTTTCCAGCAAGACTGGAATCATTTCAAATTATATAAAAAAACTACAATAACTGTTTTACAACAAGCTTACTTGGACTACCAAATAGGATATTGATAGTCTTGAGAATACATCTGAGGCAAATCTGATGATGTGAAAATTGTGAAAATCAGGAGTTTGAATAATCAAATGCTCTTTTACATTTTCACACAATTCCCCGCGACCCGACTCCAGATAAGATGGATGGGTGGATGGACAATTCACTGTTATTCAGTGAATGTTATTCAGTCAGGAGTATACAACGGTGCTGTGTGGGAATAATACTTTAAAATTTTCTATTTTCTATTTTTTATTCTACAGTACCTTTATTTTACCAGGTGTACCACCTTGAGATTTCTTATCTCTAGGTTTTACGATACAAGTAGGCTACTTATAAATAGGGCTACTTCATGAGTCTGCTGTTCCATTGCTTTCAACTTTGACTACATTTGTGGCAGCAGTAGTATGCTGTATGCAGTGCTATGCTTTTTTCTAAACCCAGATAGAAAATGAGATTAAACATAATTTGTAACCAAAAACTAATTTAGTTGGTCAGATACTAGTGATTCCAGATCTCTAAAGACTTAAGTAATTAGTCTAGAGGGTGAGCATACCCTCTTATATTTACCAACCTCAGGTGAAGGTTGTCTCGTTCCGTTTTCTGTCCGGTTATCCTTTGGCTAAGCCTTCATTGTGTCATAGTGCCCTCATACATTTCTGTTAGCCCACTGTTGGCATATAGGGTAGATAGCCTATAGAGGGAAGAGCAGAGATGAGTGTGAGGAGGAGTTGTTTTTGCAACGCTGGTTTCAACCACATGGGCTCATTTGGACACACATCAGGTAGTGCACCCTTATTCAAGGCACACACACCCTGCCTACTCTCACAGCACCAGTCTCTCCAGCGTCTGCTATCTGTCAGCCGGGTGTAGCCCATGTAGAGAGCGTGGCTGCGGTGTGTAACTACTACTGTGGTGCTGACAGCTGGAGGATGGACACTGGCTACGTTGTTTACATGCCAAGATAAATGGAGGGAGGTGGAGCAGCGGCAGCATTTATATGTTTATGGACATTTATTAAGGGACAAATGTTTGTCCCGGTATGCTTCTATCCATCCCTTAACACAGTGGGGGTGAGGAATGCTCTCTTCTGCACTGAAGAGAGGTTTGAGTAGCGATGTTGAAACAAAGGTTGTTTTATTGCTCTAATAAGGGAGGGGTTGGATTTTAAATGAATGGTATTTTGACACCTGAATGTCTTGGTTCCTTTTGATTTTTCCTCTATATTTTGTGTTTTGTATTTGAGGACAGGCTTTTCTTGTCCAGATGAATTTTGAAGTTAGGCATTATTGTTTATTTCCTGTGTGTGCACCTGTGGAATAATGTAAGTATCATAATGACATAATAACTAAATATGATTTGACATCTGGCTACTGATGAGATATTTTTGAATATCTTGACTTTTCAAGTTATTTGTGTTTTTCTTGCCTTTCATCAAGAGTTCAGAGAACTTTATATAATTTTAACTGAGTGTTTTATTGCCCAATGTTGACTTAGAAACTTAACAGACAGTACTTTGGGGTTTGCTATACAAAGTTTATTGTTGAGGTTCCTGCAATTTCAGTTAAAAAATTACAGGCTGCTCTGCTATCATCATTTACCTCTGCTGGGGATTTGGCATTTTCTATGAATGCCACTAGAGGGCGTGCTCTCGCCAGATTTAAACAACCATGCCGACATGAGGTAAAATGTGAATAATGAGGCAGAATAGCATTTAGGTGTTTATTGTAGTTCTTAATCTCTAAGGATTCAGTGATTTCATTGTAGATGTCACCTCTAATAGGATAAATATGGTTTGAGAGTTCCAGTGTTGTAGAGCCCTTGGACTAGCCTTCCAGATTCTTGAAGCCCCCACTTGCTTGTGAATGTTTGACAAATGTTACAAAGCACTCAATGAAGAATGGACTGTTGACCAAAATGGTCATTCAGTCTGAATATGAGATTATACAAGGATTATTGTACTGTACATAAAGTATCATTATCATTTTAATATCTTCTTCTCCAAGTTGTCCAAATTGCAAATCAGTTTTGTATAGGCTTTACAAATGTTAAATCGTAAGTAGTTATACAATAAAACCCAGTAATATCAGCTGCTCTTTAATGCTGTAGCTAGTTATTGTAAGAACTACGATTAACCAGTTGACTTGCACATTGTATTCAGACCATCTTTGTGATCCATCACATCATGCCGCGTCATCATTTGACATTTGTGCACGCTATTCAGAAGTCACCCGCCATAAACCTGCACCTCTTGTACTTGCAGACCCGGGCCACCAGAGGGCAGGTGGGAACCTTCGCTACTTTGAGCGGCTACTGTCCAAGCAGCTGAACGAGCTACAACAGGACCAGCAGCCTGCCTCAGAAGAGCCCATTCGTCTGGGGACGTACGCCAGGCCCAAAGACCACCTCCCTGAAAGAGAGGCGTACGAGTCTCTCTGCAGAGGAGAGGGGGTCCAAATGGTGAGGAGGCCTAGGGAGAAACTGCTGTTGTAGCTAGAATATGATGTGTTATCTAATATTATCTAATGTCGCATTATAAATACAAAATGTGTCTGTTTAGAATATTCTCCACAGCCTCAAGTAACAAATAAATAAAACAGTAAACACGTCTTATTAAATCTCTACAATATGTTCCATCCATTGATGAGTGTGCTGTTCCTGTGGTTTGTCCATCAGACGCCTGCCAGACGCAGCAGGCTGTTCTGCCGCTACCAGGACGGCAAGAGGAACCCTCGCCTCCTCCTGAAGCCCATTCTGGAGGAGGACGAGTGGGACGACCCCCATATCGTACGCTTCCTGGACCTCCTGTCTCACCACGAGATAGAGAGAATCAAGGAGCTGGCTAAACCCAGGGTGAGACGCGAGACATAGAAGACTAGTCTATAGAATTATTTTAGATATCCTACTAACAGACATACAGACAACAAACCAGGGTGGAACCTATAATATTTCTATTATTGGTTAATTACGTTAACTTAATTCGCTAAACTGTAAGTTAACACATCTTCTGATGCTCCAGCATGTGAATAAATGAAGTCTCAAGTTGCTGTATGCTTGTAGAACTTGCAAAAGGTACATTAAAAAGAACTATTACAAACTGGAATGAGAGCCTGGTGTCTGTTATTGTTTCCCTAGCTTGCCAGAGCTACTGTCCGAGACCCCAAGACAGGTGTTTTGACCACAGCAAACTACAGAGTATCTAAAAGGTATGGTCAGAAGTGTCTGTGACCACGTGCCAACTGTGTTGTTCATGTACATTGTCCTCCACACACTCCCATTTTTTAAAGTTGTCTTCATGTTCTTTGTATTTATCTGTGTAAATGTACAGCATGTGTGTTTTCCCAGTGCGTGGCTGGAAGGTGAAGATGACCCTGTGATAGCCACAGTCAACCAGAGGATAGAGGACGTCACTGGCCTTACAGTAGAGACTGCTGAATTACTACAGGTACAGTATGCCCGACAGCAGCACACACTAAAAGAAGCTCATGTGACTACACGTAGGGCTGGGCGATATGGACCAAAAATTATATCCCGATATATTTAGGTTGAATACCGATTTTCTATAAAGTGGGCTAAATCCTTCAGGCATAGAGAAAAAACTGGAAACCCGACGGAAATGTGACATTTAAAATTTTTTGCTACATTTATTGACATATGTGAGCTTTCTCTGGTGGTCACTCTCTCCTGACCACCCCTCAGGCCAAGTGCAGGCATGGAGGGAGACGAACAAATCGAAAAAGTAATGAATAAACGATAGTCTAATCTTATATCTCTTTTTTAAAAATTCTGATATACCGGTTTATACAGATATATCGCCCAGCCCTAACTACACGGCATGCATCCACGTGGAATACTGAGCGTTACTGTACACACTGTTACAATTTAGCCTTTCATTTTAATTTGGCTATAGCTCACATCTGAGCAGACATCCCCCCAAACACACTTATACAAATGTACACATAACTCTTGAACTCATGACCAGCTGACGTTTTAACATTATATGACACACGTCCATCAACCAGGTGGCTAACTATGGAGTCGGGGGACAGTATGAGCCTCACTTTGACTTCTCCAAGGTAAGTGCAGTATATGTGCGGGTGTGTGTGTGCCAGTACTTTCATGCTGTGTCTAAAACGTGTATTAAAACTCTAAATCCAGACTCAAGCCGTGTACTGTATTATTGCAACACACTAGCATATTATACTGTAAGCTCACAATCATGCTGCTGTTAACCACTTACCTGAGTCCAGCAGGAATGTATTTTATTGTTGTTGATGTTTTTACACAGCACCTGGCCTGTAACAAAACTGTACTGTTCATGACTGTACTTTTCCTGTCCATGCTTTTAACTGTCTTTGTGTGTGTATTTGTGGTCATGTGTGTGCATGGCTGCATGTTTGAAAACATTCTGTTTCCTTTGTTTCCCATGGAGACGAATACAGCAGAACATTAACCATTATGTCATGATTGACATCATTGCTGCCTATTTACACGAGAGTGCTATACATTCTAATACAATAAATGTGTTAATTGTTGATGGAAAAATAACTATAAATAAGTACAGTAGAAATAATAATGATAATCTATTATGATGAGGGGACTAAATATAACACCATATTTCCTCTGATTACTTTATTTGGCAACATGAAACAATAAACAAGTTGTCAGGCAATAATTGAGTTCCCTGATTGTGACGGAACAATCTAGATGCCATTTGTGTAGTTAGTGCCCTCATTGGCGGCTCCTAATCAGAGTCTTGCTGTGGTGGGTTAAATTGTTTGAATGTCTGTTGCAGCGTCCTTTTGACAGCAACCTCATGGTCGATGGAAATAGGCTCGCTACCTTCCTGAACTACGTAAGTATGCGTGTGTGCCTGTGACGCTCCATGTCTTTTTACTCTTGGATTTTATCTTTATAGAAAGATGAGCCTGATGCTTTCAAAAGATTAGGCACTGGAAATCGTGTGGCAACTGTTTTGAACTACGTAAGTACAGAGCCGATGTTTACCGGCCATTAGAGCCACTCTCCATCCCTGCGTCCACAATGTTTCCCCCCAAATGTCCTATTTACAACCGTATTATAGCCTTCCCCTTTCTCACTATCAGCTGGTGCAGATGTGGAATTTATAGATACTGTCAAGCGTTACATTTTAATTTAAAGGTATTGTAAGCGATTGTAAGCTAATACACTTCTTGTCAAATTCGCCAACTATCTCCTGGCAACTCAACTATCTTTAACGTTTTCTGTGGGTACGGAAAAAATAATATGGTACTAATACACAGCCCTGGCTCTGTAAATGGTAACACAAATATAACAACAATATCCTAGTCTTCTCAATGTTTTTCCAATGTGTGTGTTGGAGCCTCTCAGGGAGCACCTTATTTATGGCCTTGAAGGGAGAGGTGTTTTTATGTTTATTTACATAGATTGAGTTACCACAGAAAGGACAAAATAACAATTGATCATGCTATACAATATATTTTGATGGTATGGTTTGTGGTGTGCTTTAATATGCCTAATTTGTTGAATTAAAACTTCCATAGCTGACCTTATACAATTTTTTGCTCTTATTCTTCTCTTCAGATGAGTGATGTCGAAGCAGGAGGAGCCACGGTGTTTCCAGATTTTGGAGCATCAGTAAAGCCAAGAAAGGTAAAGGTATTTAAATGTATTTTGTATGTGTGCAGGTTCAGAAAGTCAGAGATACTCTCCCTCTCAGAACTATTACATTTTGAGAGGGGTAGTATTTTATTATAAATGTATATAATAGAATTTTTCCAGACATTATTTGATTTGCTATCTTAAACAAACAAACAAACAACAACAGCTTTTTATTTATCTGCAAACATGTATTAATGTCTTTGAAGGGGTACATTACCCAATATGCACCTGGCTTATAACGGGTCTGAATGGTAAAATGTGCTGTGTTTTTCCCAGCAGTGTGATATGCGTATCCACCTCCATGTGTCCACAGGGAACCGCGGTGTTCTGGTACAATCTGTTAAGGAGTGGGCAGGGAGACTACCGGACCAGACATGCAGCGTGTCCTGTGCTAGTAGGAAGCAAATGGGGTGAGTTGTATTCACAGCTTGGGACATTATTATTCATATTAGCCTAAAGCGAAACATGTGGGGTAAGTTTAATATTATTGTACACCAGTGGTGTTTTTTTCAGTATACTGTATTACAGTACAGAATACAGCGTACATATGTGCACTGTATATACTACAGTATATCTGATGCATGTTCTCTGTTCCCCAGTGTCCAACAAGTGGCTTCATGAGCGAGGACAGGAGTTCAGGAGACCCTGCGGACTAACCGAAGAGGACTAAAGATGGCCTCACACACACCACACACAAACACACGCACACCACTAGTGCCTCAGTTCCTGAAACATGTCCCTATTCCATATTTAATGGAAATGAATAAACTGTGTAGACTGTAGCTTGTGTCATATGACATTTTATCATCTGTTTTTTGATGCCGTCAACACTCAATATGTGTGACTTACAGCTGTTTTGATTAACTGTTTTGATTTGATTTACAATCAAATGTAATTGGTCAAATATTGGCGGTGACAATTATACATTGAATGAGCATAACCAAGGAAGGGAACACATTTTAATTCCAATAATTATGTTGTTCAAAACAATCATGCAGATATACTGCTATCTTACCAACAAAAAACATAACGGTAACTTTCTTATTATTATCGTCTGCAAATTGTGTTGGGGTTTTTTAAGTGACAGAGTGGGATGTTTAAATTAATTTCACTAAAATAATGTCCCGTAACATTTTATTTATATGGTTGGTTTAAATTATTACACTGTTTTTATTGTGTGGCCTACTTTTGTTACAAGCCAGGAAATCAGGAACTCAATAAACAGTGTCTTTTAGTGAATGTGTTTAGTTTGTCCTGTTTATTTTCAATAATATCATGGTTTTCACAAATGTGCTAATATCAATCATAATATAAATGTAAATAATGATCTGACTGATTTGCTCGGCTGGCTGACCTCTGTTTCTAGCCAACCCCAAATGTATCGCAAAGCCTATTAGTTCAGGTGGAAGGGCATGCACTGCAAATACAACAAATTGGCCATTCTGCGAATTGGTGCCATTTGCTTGTAACTTCCAAATTAAACATTTTAAACACTAAATCTATTACACATGTAACTATTCAAAATGTTGATTGGTCCATCTAAAACTACTTTATTTAAATTTTACAATGTTTCTAAGTGGCATATGGTTTAATTTTTCTCAGTCCTGTTACCAAAACTCGTGTCATTTATAAGCATGTTCAAAAACTCATCAACTTGTTATCCCCTCAAGACAGTGTAAAAATTATGTTGTAAAAAGCCAGTGGTTTAAAACATAATTTAGTAAGAGGAATGTACATTGGGCAAGGAGTCACATACAAATGCAAAATTATTTTTTATATATATATATATATATATATATATATATATATATACATATATATACATATACATATATATATATATACATATACACTCACCTAAAGGATTATTAGGAACACCTGTTCAATTTCTCATTAATGTAATTATCTAATCAACAATCACATGCCAGTTGCTTCAATGCATTTAGGGGTGTGTTCCTGGTCAAGACAATCTCCTGAACTCCAAACTGAATGTCAGAATGGGAAAGAAAGGTGATTTAAGCAATTTTGAGC
>JAODTR010007697.1:0-10143 GCA_025399935.1 Amblyopsis rosae | reverse complement strand
GGGGTCCCCTGCTGGAGCTGCTGCCCCCGCGACCCGACTCTGGATAAGCGGATGAGGATGGATGGATGGATGGACTTCACACAACACAATAACTAATTGTATAACTGTTTTTAAGTTACAAAACCAATAATGGAACATACATAATTATATACAGTATGTACCTCAAATGAGGCATTACCTTCTCTCCATTCTGACTTTCCATGATACTGTACCTGTTCCAACTACAACCCCAATTCTGAAAAAGTTGGGACAGTATGGAAAATGCTAAAATTCCATTCACCCTGTACTATATTGGGAGCACTACCACAATACAACCCATTATATGATATTTTACCTTGAACATTTCTTTAGTGCTTTTCCTCTTGATGGCTTAAGCTCTACTGCTGTTTTTTTTTTTTCTCCCCAAAATGTATTTACAGTGTTGATTTCTCGGACCACAAAGCACACTTCCTCTGTGCCACTGTCCATCTCAGATGAGATGAGGTCAACCTTGCAAATAGTTTTGGGTAAAAACAGCCATGGAGCAACATATACTGTATATGCAGACATGTATGTATATACATGTCTGCGTTTTCCCATAGGACAATGCAATTCTACCGGCTAAACTTCACAAAAGTGTGTCTTCAGTTAGCCTGGTGAATTCACTGTAAATATGGTCTGGCCATGTTTCATTGGGAAGTGTTCACAGTTGTTTCTTCGTACTGTACCTCTGGTTGATTTTGAAACTATTGGACAGCGCTGAACCAATCGGTGTTGTTGTAATTGTTTTGATCGCCTCTACCTCGTATCAAGCTCTAACACCGTTTGGAAACAAGCTTGACTTCAACGTCGTCTCACTAACCCAGCCTGATTGGGCCGCCGTGTAGCCGGCTGTGTGAACACTAATGCCAACATGGTTTCCAGACTGAAATCTCAGCGAAAAGAAATGGAGCTGAGAGCAATAGTCTGGTGGAGACAGGCTAGTCTTCAGTGCCCACACATTTAATAAGAGTAAGTATGTTTTTGGAGTGCGCTGCAGTCATAAGATTTTAAATCGCTGTATATTTTCACAAAACAATTTAATTCAAAAGGTTATACAGTACATCACATAATGTGTTTACAATATAGTGCAGGGTGACTAGAATTGAGAAATCAATAATCTTTTATTCACATTTTCCATATACTTACATACTTACTACTCCCAACTTTTTCAGGATTGGGGTTGTTAGTCTGGACTAACAGCACTGTGGAGATTGACACATATGACACTTTATCATTTAATGTGTACAAAGGTGATTAGTACCTCTGGGGCCATGATTGTTTGCTGTTAAATACAAGAGCCCTTATATCTGTGTATTTTGTTTTAAAGGTTAAGCAAGTAATCCTTTGAAAGCATTCCTTACAAGGCTGCAACTGACCCATGTGCCGCAATTGGTCTAGTGTTAGGCTTTTCTTTAGTGGTAGTAATGTTCTACGTGCTGGGTGAATGAGATACATTGAATATGGCTTGTAGGGTACAGCTACGCATTAAGGAAATAACCATTGATTTATTCCTTGATTTCTATTTTAAGATACATTGTCTTTACAGTATCTTTTGATTTATCTTCCCCATTCCAACCAATATACCTGTATTGTGGTGATTGACATGAGAAGAACACACTGTCAGCCAGTCAAGGCACTGACCACTAGGTGTGCTGTGCAGCAGCACATGCTACCATGCCCACAGGGCTTGAGAGTGAGAACGTTGCATTAGTAGTCCTGCACGTGCCAATGGACCCTAAACTTGCTTCATGAAAGTACTTTGGAAATATTATCCACCATTTAGATTTTGTGTCTTATGTATTTAGAAGTGTTTGGCTGCCACTGATTAGACACCAGTAGATGGAAAGCAGGGGTGCAGTAGACCCTGTGTGAAAACGAGGTGTATGGAGGGTATTTCCCATGTTCTTACCATTTTGAGAAACATTACTTTGAAGAGTTGGGAGATTGCTGCTGCTCCTAAACTTTGTTTAGCTAGGTCAAGGATGTCTCAGCTAGGGCCATCTTCCACACAGCAAGGAGATAATCATGTGGAGTGTCTCCTTGCTGCCTTAGGCTAGGCCTAATAGAATATATCTCAAATCTTTTGCTGAAATCTTTTTAGCAGTGATTCAGGATATAGAATTGTGGCCCTGCAATGTGAGTGTATTGTCGCACAACATTTTTAGTGAATCTCTTATGCACTCATGTTGGGTGTAAACCCAGCATGCAATGGACATGTATCCCATGTTATAAGCTTGCTAACACTGCTCATGGGCAAGCACGTGCTAATGATGACACTTATTGTTTCTGTGTCTATTTTCTCTTCTTTCACATATACACTGTCTAAAAAACACATATCCCAACCAAGGAAGGAGGATACGCTCATTTAAAAGATGAAACTGACAGACACAAGAGCAACTGCAAATGTATCACAGGACCGCCTGCCTGCCTGAGGTCTCATCAACCTGTTATCTCAAATGTGTTTCCAGTCCCTATCTCTGACACAGCAGTCGAAGGTGTAAGACAGATGTTTGAGAGAACTGTCTAATTAGACATCTTCTCAGTTGAAACCAGGCAGCTGCTGTTGCAATTCACATTAATCCATCATAAAAGTTGTCAGATACAGCCAGCATGTCAGATGCAGCCATCTCTAAGTGCCAAGTTCACACACACACACACCTGTCTTTACAGCCCAGTGTATATGCTCCCACTGCAAAAACTACATCTAACTTAGTGTGATAATAATCTTGTTTTTAGATTTAAAATCTAGTTGGACTTGTTTCTAATATGAATGTTTTATCTAGTGACTTAAATTAAGTAAATCTGTATTTAATTTAGGAATTTTATCACGTGAAATTCACTTATTGCACTAGCAGCCAAGCTCATAACTAATATATTCAAACTTGATGATGTTGAAGCGTGTGTTTTGAATTGATGGTAGAACTACAGTATAAGAAGAAAGAGATACAAACAGTTGTAGCAACGCCAATTGCATAAGACTGCTCCAATAGTTTCAAAATTAATCTGAAGTCTACGCCCAATAGGAGGAAATGACATTGAACACTTTCCAATGAAGTGCGTCTAAACCCTATTTTTTTTAATATATATATATATATATAGTAAATATAAAAAAAATGAATCTGCTTTGTTTTTTATTGTATTACTATATATATATATATATATATATATACACACACACACAGTCATGTGAAAAAGAAAGTACACCTTCTCTGAATTCTATGCTTTTACATATCAGGACATATCAAATTTGGTAAATACAACCTTAGATGAACAACAACACATGACACATTAGACTGTGTCATGATGTATTTAACAAACATAAAGCCAAAATGGAAATGCCATGTGTGAAAAAATAAGTATACCCTTACTAATTCCATATGAATTAAAATGCTAAGTAGCAGACAGATGCTGCTAATCAAATGCCATTGATTGAATGATTGATCAGCAAGTGTGACCATGTCTATAAAAAAAAAAGGTTTTAGCAGTTTGCTGGTCTGGAGCCTTCAGATGTGTGTTAACACAATGCCAGGGAGGAAAGACATCAGCAATGATCTTAGAGAAGGAATTGTTGCTGCCTATCAATCTGGGAAGGGGTATAGGGCCATGTTGAAGTCCATCATTCTACAGTGAGAAGGTTTATTCAAAAGTGGAAAGCATTCAAGAAAGTTGTAAATCAACCCAGGAGTGGATGTCCCATCAAATTCACCCCAAGGTCAGACTCAGAGAAATAAAAAAAAAACAAGAGTTACATTTCAGACTTTACAGGCCTCAGTTATCGTGTTAAATGTTAAAGTGCATGGCAGTACAACTAGAAAAAGACTGAGCGGTTTCTTTGAAACGGTTGACAGAAGAAAGCCTATTCTCTCTGCAAAGAACATTTCAGCACGGCTTAGGTTTGCAAAGTTGCATCTGAACAAACCTGGAACAATATCCTCTGGACAGATAAGACCAAAGTGGAGATGTTCGGCCATAATGCACACCACCACGTTGAGCGAAAATCAAACACTACCAACTGTCAACCACAGTGGTGGAGAGGTGATGATTTGGGCTTGTTTTGCAGCCACAGGACCTGGGAACCTTGCAGTCATTGAATACACCAATAAACTCAAATGTGAGGCTATTTGTCCGACAGTTAAAGCTTGACTGGTATTAGATCATGCAAAAAGACACTGAACTCAAGCACACCAGCAAATCTACAACAGAATAGCTGAAAAAGTAAATAATCAAGGTGTTTCAATGGCCCAGTTATAGTCCAGACCTCAACCTAATTGAAATGCTGTGGCTGGACCTTATGAGAGCAGTGCATGAACAAATGCCTGCAAACCTCAATGAACTGAAGCCACGTTGTAAAGAAGAGGGGTCCAAAATGATGTGAACCATGTGAGAGGCTGATAGTCATACAAAAAATGGTTATTTAGTCCATTTGCTGCTAAAGTTGGTTCTACAAGCTATTGAATCATAAGGTGTACTTAGTTTTTCACACATGGCTTCTTCATTTTTGCTTTCTGTTTGTTAAATATATCATGACATGGTGTAAAATGTCATGTGGTGTTGTTCATCTGAGGTTGTATTTGCCAAATATTTAGACCTGCTAAGGAACATAATTGTTATTATGTCCTGACATGAAAAACCATAGAATACAAAGAGGGTGTACTTTCTTTTTTACATGACTGTATATATATATATAACCTGTATATACACACACACACAGTGTATATAAAAAGTCTACACTCCCTTGTTAACATTCCAGGTTTTTGTGATGTAAAATAAATTTTTCCACCTTTAATGTGACCTATAATGTTATTGTAAGGTTTTTATTTAAAAATTTTCCCCCTCGAAGATTTCAGTTTGTTTTTTCAATTGAATTATTCACATTATAGGTCACTTTAAAGGTGGAAAAAGTTATGCTGTTATCCACTCTTGCAGTAGAAAAGTCAGGAGAACGGTGACAACATTTTCCATTGAGAAAAGCCTTTTCTCTTCTAATAAATTCTAATAAAACTGAGGCGTTTTCTATTCGAGTTGTTTTCATGTCGCTTACGTCACACCTTAACCACGCTCGTAGCTAAACTACAATGCTGATTGGCCACACACTAGATTTACCTGCCTGAATCACCTCCATTTCCAAGCTATCCAGACTGATTCTTGCGGCGAAGTCAAACTGAAGCTTGCAAGATCAGGATTGTCGAGCCTATACGGTTAGCAGACCAGTCCCAGATGACCTAGAGAGGGTTCATATTGTGAAAGAATTTCAGCCATGTATTTTAGCCCCATTTAGTGATTTGTAGCAGGCAGCAGTATTTTGAAATAAAGTCACTGACATACTAGGAGCCAATGCAGGGATTTGGGATTTTCACTGTGTGGGGAAAAACATCTTTAAGTCTGATTGACTCTATAATATTCTATTAGAGCTTAGAATGACTCGTGTGAGTTTTTGTTTTTAGTTGATGCCTGGCAATCATTGAAGATGAATTTACACTTTAGCACACAGTATCCACTAAACAAAAATGGTGTACTGTAGTTAGCAAATTGAAATGTTGTGTGGAAACTCATGCACTGATGACAACATGGATTTTTTAATTAAGCCCTCTTAGTAGATATTAGAAAATTAGTCACTGGGGTGAAATGTTATTATTTTAAGCTTCTCTCAATCGTGCAATTTCTGTAAACAAAACTAATTTTTCCACCCTGCAATTCACCACCTGATTATGGGTTGTAATTAAATTAAATCCTTTGTAGGCATCAAAGTCGATGTATAAGTCACTACCATTGCTTGTGTCCAGTCCACGGAATCATGGTTAATTTTGTTGATATTCTTAGCATCGTCCTGCAGAATGGAAAATTGGAGTTATAATTAATATTTGCTTCACAGCTATACATCTTGGGTGTTTATGCCCACACTGTATATTCTGTATTTGCCCAGCTGGTATGTGTAGAAAATCCTTAAATGGAATGTAAAATAGCAGCATACAAACTAAGCTAAAATAGTCCCAAAAGCTCACAGACATTTGTATTTTACAGTGTGATTTCATAGGCTATTAGGGGTGGGGGATTGTTCAGATGGCTTAAAGTGCTTGGCACTTTCAAACATTTTCTTTCATGGAAGGCAGAGGCTTGACACTTGACTTATACCTCATGCAGTTGGCTTCTGCCTGCTTCATAAATGGCTTTCACTCAAGGTGCTGAAAATCATAGATAATTCTGTTAGCATTTCTTCACCCTACATTTGCATATCAATTACTGAAATACCAAAGACTGCTAAATGACCACTAATAATCTTTAAATGCTTTTTCTTGTTGGTTGGTTAGAAAAAATGTGGTGCAGTCATCTGTTAGCATCTTTGAAATTCACCATCATACAATAAACCACAGGATGCCACTGCTGTTTTTTGTTTTATTTGATAAAACATATTAGTAAGGAATTTGGGATGAACCTCCTCTAAATTCAGATAGTGTCAGGAGGACAATGAGCTACTGTATAGTATATTTCCATCTAACAGTGTATTCAAAGTGCAAAAAAGCTCAGAATATTTAGTTTATTTTTATATTGATATATATTTGAAATTATATTTTCCACAATATAATTTTTACATGTGTATTTATACAATATATTCAAAATTGATTAGAGCAAATACATGCAGTGTACTGTTGCACTCTATTCTGATCTCATCTCATTTTCTCTCTAGTCTCGAGAGCCTTTAGAGCTGAGTGACCTGAAAGCAGAAGTGTCTCCACGGATTTCAGCTGAAGATGTAATTGACCTCTGTGAGCTGTCATTGGGGGGGCCCACCAAGAGGAACAAAGCCAGCAAACCTAAAATTGTGGCTGTGGATATCCGCAGTGTAGAAGAGTATCCTTATTGATAAATACAACTACAATTATTGTTTTGTTGTGCATAGTAGTGATTAATTAATATTATGAATGTTAACATTAATATTCTTAATGTACTATTTAATTGCTTATATATTGCTCTAATATACTTCATCTGTCCATTTTCATAAAGGCCGTCTCGCATTTCGCCAGCAGGCATGATTTCCTTATCGGGAGCTTTTTGAACTCTTACCTCTCACATTTAGCACTATTAGCATTATAGCATTCTGTGAAGTCATATTTGTGACATTGAAAAGACAGGTAAAATATCCCTTGTAGAAATGCAATTGACATTGTCTGCAGTGCTGGTTAAAGCTGGTCAGAACGATTGTGTGCTGAGGAAGCTCTGTCTTTTTTACTTGAAAGGCTCAAAATACAGCATAGGTTCTTATATATACGGAGCAAGGGATGGTCCCTGCTAGCCTCAAAAGACTATTCCATTAATATGGAGTAATAGATGCAGTGTTGATATGTCAATCTAAGTTAATAGCTGGAATGGTTATTGGACCACCTAATGAATCACACACATTATTTCCAAGCTGACAAGTTTACTACAAGAACCACTTTCAAACACAGCCTCTAGCAGAACACTTTACAGTAGTTTTAACCAAACTCCCACCCTGCTGAGTCGGACTGCTAGCACAGAGACTCAAAGTTTATTAAAAAATATATACATTCTGGGTATATACAGGAAAAGGAAGGATTGTTGAATGAACATGGTGTTATCAGCAAATATAGAAACTATAAGCAAGTGGTAGCCTGAGTGAAGTTAGCACGGCAGCTATAGCGTTATCAGCATTATAAGAAAATCTGATCTGCGTTATTGAACTTTTGGATGAATTAGGGCAGAGTGAGCCCCAGTGTGTGTAATGATGTTCAAAGAAAGCGTGAAGCGTTTGCATCCTGACCCAGACATCCTAAGCTTTGTTCATAGGAGCACAGGACCACTTCTCATGTAATAATGTTGCAGGCAGCATTTGTATTTTGTCTGTATAATTTCTGATGTTTCGAGGTACTTTAGCTGATTAGGCAATTTCTTGTAAAAAATACTGATGGACCCATCTTATAGTGTACACATATATTTAAAAGTGTGTGTGTGCGTAATTTTGAATGTTATTGTATCATGTAAATCCCACAACTTCCCGTTTCAGTAAGCCATTTCATGTGCAACACCACAGACATCTCACTCCCATCTACACCTCCCTCTGCCACACACTTACCTGGAGTGAAAATACAGGACTCTGGTGGCATTATGAAGGCCATAGTATACTGCACACTAGTAGTGCTGCAGAATTACATCAGCTGTGTACCCTCAACTACAATTGAATTCAACACGTGAGATTGTTTATTTAAAAACATTTACAGTAAAGATTAGGTTAATATACATGTAAAATGTGTTTCCACTTTCCACAAATTACCATCCTCTTCCTTTTTTACAATTAGCTTTTTGTTTGGATTTAGTTAGTTATAGTTTGTGTTTTTCTCATTTATTGATTTTACTTCAATTTGCTTACAGCACCATCGTGCCAACCATTTATACCTGTGCGCAATAAAACACGACTGCACCGTCACTTCTTTTCTTGTTAAAAACTTTTAGAATGTTACCGTAGTCTCACCATTTTGTTTGTCTCAAAGCATATTTTAATGACAAAAGTAATGTAAGTAATCTTTTGTGCATTACCACCATTTCAAACATATTTCTCTGTTAGGAAGAGTGAAACATGAAACAAATATTCTGTAATACAACACAGAACACAACATAAACCTTGCATAAATTCATGGAGATATTCAGAGTGCTGACACACCAGCTGGGAAAGATCTGTAATTCTCTTTTCATCCCTCTGTACCTATATGTGATAGTCTCACGCATTGCCCTGGTCTTCACTGGGTGCCAGTGCATTCCAAGTAAGAGTCCTGCACCTAGAGAATGAAACAGCCTTTTGAATAAAGCTCTTTCCCATCAAAGGCAAATGGGGGCAGACTGAATAGGGGATGATCTAGTCTGGTCACGCACTGCAAGCCTCTGCAATATTCTCTGTAGCATTTCACTTAGGCCCTCCATTAACTGACCTACTGCGTCCTTCAGGCTGAGAGACAAGGACATGAAGGCCTCGGGATTAGGCCTTCTTTGTTCTCTAACCTGAGGAGAATGCATTCGGCATTTTGGCTGCATGCACCTTACAGTATATTCCAAGCCATGCTCTACACTATAAGATATTTGGTTACGTTTAAACATGTACTGCTTTTATTTAATAGCGCTTTTCTAACCTTCCGGCCACACAAAGCCCTTAACATTACTGCGTCACATATGCACACACATCTATACAGCCTTGTGTGCCATGCAAGGTGCCATTAAACCACTGGGAGGAGGATTAGGTGTCTCACCCTGTCCTACCCAATTGCCGCCCTACATAGATTTATTTGTGTGTGTGTGTCAGCGTTGCATGCAGACTATTTGAACAAAGATCCCAGCTACATTATGTTTACCACACATACGCTACACCCCTTAGTTTAAAAATGGAATAATCCACTTCTTGCCATCTCCAATATATTTTTTAATCTATCTCGGCTGACTCTTAAGAAAATCTCAATATCTCATACAGAAAGTAATTTTGTATGTTATTCTGTAACTGGACATTTTTTTAATTTGTATGTATCGCTTGTGGTGAACAGGGATGCTGACTTTGAGAATGTTTAACTACTGAAAGTGAGCCTCACTCTTAAGATGTCAGTGGAATGGTAATTGTTTAACAGGCCAAATATCCACTAATCACTGAGGGTTAGTGAGAGAGCAGGGCTTTTATATTGGCAATTCATCCAACCTAAACCCCTACAGTGTAAACTGATACAGGTTATTGGGCCAAACCTCAGAACAAAACTAGATTTCACCGAACACGTTTTTGCAATAATTTTTTGAGTCTCATCCTAAAATGTGGATAATACTTTAAGTTATAAATATATCAGTACAATTTGTTTCTTGATCTTTTTTCTTGGACATTTAAATGTATATATCATATACAGTGGGTATAGAAAAAAATCACCCCCCTGTAAAATAATCACGTTTTGTTGCTCTGCAGCCTGAAATGAAGACAGTTTTTGTTTCATTCAGCTGTATTTACTCAGTGCAACTTATAACATCCAAATGAAAGATATAACACCAACATCTCAGAAAAAAAATTATCACTGAGTTGGAAAAAGGATCACCCCCTTGTTTCAGTATTTTGTTGAACCACCTTTAGCTTTAATTACAGCC
>JAODTR010007696.1:0-10143 GCA_025399935.1 Amblyopsis rosae | reverse complement strand
TTTTCTTTCAAAAATTTGGAAATTTCTAAGTGACCCCAAACTTTTGAACGGTAGTGTATATATATATATATATATATGTGTATGTATGTATGTATGCATATATATATATGTATATATATATATTAGAATAGTTCCAGCATATTGATTTATTCTTTCTTGTAATTGTAAGCAACCAATATATATATATATATATGTATGTATGTATGTATGCATATATATATATGTATATATATATATTATTAGAATAGTTCCAGCATATTGATTTATTACCACACTTCCCGACAACCTCATCCGGGGGGTCCATCCAGGCAGTGGTCCTGAAGCCTCCATGCTGTGTGTTTTCCCACAGACTGGAGCAGACTGCCCAAGGAGCTGCGTGTTCGAGTCAGGAGACCTCCGAGAGACAGTATGTTTTTTGGATCACATTGTATTTATTTATGTTGAAACATAACAAATTGAGACAACACAACACTGTATATGACAGCAAACACCACATATACTATTATACATCATATACATTTACACATACACATAAAATATACAGCATAAATGTGTACATACATTTGCACGTACACGTTTAACCCTTTCCCCTTCCTCCCCAACTGGACCAGTATTTGAAAATAGCCCTTTCAGCTTGTCAAGA
Source organism: Amblyopsis rosae (assembly GCA_025399935.1). Lineage (NCBI taxonomy): Eukaryota > Metazoa > Chordata > Actinopteri > Percopsiformes > Amblyopsidae > Amblyopsis > Amblyopsis rosae. Next base: position 9,500 of record JAODTR010007696.1, on the reverse strand, counting down.
ACTATATTGGTTTGCATCATGCAGTTGACAGTTGCTCCAATAACTATGAAAGAAGAGATTCATTGTTTCTGCGGCAAAGTGTGGCAGTCATTATCTTGGCTGCCGTTAGTCCAGCAAGCCATATCCTCTGCTCTTTGTGTAAGCTAAATGAAGAGTCGTCATTAAGCAAGACTACTTCTTGTAAATGTGGAATATTTGAAGCTGTCACAAAGCCCCAATAGGACATCACCTCTGGGCACCATGGATGATGATGCATGATGTCAGGACATCACCAGGAGGTGATGCAGATAGTGAGCAGCTGCCCACTGCTCCCTTGAGGGATGGGTTAAATGCAGAGGATGAATTTCGCTACATGTATGTGTATGCTACTGGGATATTAGGGTTCAACCACATTCGTAAAGGCCACATCTTTACGGCGAAAATATAATAAAAAATGTGGGAGATTTCGGCCCCCGTTTATCTTTTTCCTCTTTAAAATGTTTTTATGAGGTCGCTTATCCTTCCATATAAATGTGCCTGACATTTTCCCAGTATTCCAATAGAGGTGATAGGGGAATCATTGTGCTGTAAAACATTTGTGGATGTATTTTATTAATACAGTCTGAAAATTATAAGAAATTCATTGTTTTGACCATCTTTGGAGGTCTAATTCTTATTTGTTTGTAAACAAAATGAAAGTTGGTGGTGGTAGCATTCTGTATAGATGGATATTTGTCAATTCCTGGGATATCAGTGATACAGTGTGTTTGTGCGTCTGTCTGTCTGTCTGTCTGTCTGTCTGTATGTATGTATGTATGTATGTCACCCAGAGTAGAACAAGATCGCCACACAAGTCTGTTTGTGTGCTCCTGTTTACGGATGGATCGAATTTCAGATCCTTTAGTGCAACAGTCTTAATGTCCTTAAGTGTAGCAGTATGTCTGTCTTAGGGGTGTAACGGTTCGGTTCATATCTCGGTTTTTGAGCAACGATTCGGTTCATATCGTGGTTTTATAATTTTTTTCCTTTGAGCGGTATAATCTGGGATTTCTTTCTGACCTTGATTACATTCTGTAGAATAGTCTTATTTTTTCTATACTTTCTACCACTAGATGGCACACTAGTACCAGCTTCTCAGCCTGGTTAAGGTTGCTGCCCACACACACACACGTTATGCTGTAGCGCCAGCATTTAGGCAAACCTGCTATATTAATGTTTAAAATAGACACCTTTTTAAAAATCAACAATTTAGAATACTAAGGACACTGTAGCTTCATTGCTACAAGTTACAAAATACAAGCAGACGATCGATCAGTTTGTAACCACATGAAGGCAAAACAGACAGCGGCCAGAGACTGAATAAAAAATAACCTGGAAAGTTTGGACAGTTTTCATACCTTGGCGGACATCATGGATATTTTATTGACACACGTCAGATAGGTTTTGTGAAAGAGACACCCACAAGAAAGGTAACTGCTGCGTCAGGCCTAACCCACCCACGGAGACAACACAGTACTTGTGTGTGTGCGCTGCGCGTCTTGTCATTTCTCAGTAAAATGACACGCATTGATGTGTCTAAATAAAGTGTGATATTATTCCACATTGTTTCGTTTGCGCAAAGAAGCGAAGGCAATAGACTCGTTGCCATAATACGACATCGTAGTGACGGGTTAATTCCACGAATGAGGATTCTATAAATCGCTATAAAAAGGCTCAGTGGTTCTAATCTAGTTTTGAGCTAAATGTGAAGTGAAAATTGTAGTTTAATTACAGTATCAACGTATATGAGAGCTCAACAGGCTGCACCTGTAGCAGGTTGGGTGTGTGTCTGTGTGGGCCGCGGTTCTGTATAACGGAACCGCGACACGTAACCGTGGATGTTTATATCGCGGTTTCGGTTTCAGAACCGTTACCACCTTAGTCTGTCTTAATGTCCTTTAGTGTATCAGTATGTCTGTCTTAATGCCCTTTGGTGTAACCATCTGTCTGTCTTTAATGTCCTTTAGTGTATAACAGTATGTGTCTTAATGTCCTTTGGTGTAACAGTCTATCTGTCTTAATGGTTATAGAAACAGTTGTTCCTGTGGAGCGCTCTAAGAAGCTTCAGCCAAAGGTCTTGAAGGAGAAAGAGGAGGTTCTACAGAAGCTGGAGGTAAAGTGTAATGTAATGTTCAGCTGGATGCTTATGTGGTCTTGCTGACATATCGCGTTTACGCACATTCAGGCCTTTTGCGTCTTTGAAATGCCTCCAGATCCCATTATGTTCAGTGGGAATAAGGGGGCATGTTACGTTAATCAGTGTTCACCTGATCTCCATCTGTTATACTGACATTTAACACGTTACGTAACACATACGTTACATCAGTGTTCACCTGAAGAAGAGATGTTACACGTTACTTTAACATCTCTTCTTCTCCCCAGACGCTGGAGAAGACGGAAGAGGAGCAGGGGAGCTCAGGGGACGAAGAGGGGGAGCAGAAGAAACAGGCGGGAGAGGAGGCGGAGCCAGAGGAGGAGTTTGATGAAGACGAGTTTGAGGAGGTGAGGAGGAGAAGTGTGCTAGTGTTGATCAACAGTCAGTGACTCCCCCTGTGGGGTGCAGTACCTCCCCCTGTGGGGTGCAGTACCTCCAGCAGCGTGTCTTAAGGGCCAGGCTGCGTACATCGCGCGCGTAGCGTATGCTGCAACACTACGCTTCCATAACAGCCACTGGGACAGCAGCTTGTAGATGTGTGCTGTTTATATTTTATACGCGAGGTGTGCGCGGTACGTTTACATGGAAATGGGTCATAAACTGTCTGTAGGAAATGACTAGCCGTACATGCGCAGCAGGCATAGCCAGTAAAGCGATAAAGTCAAGGTAGCCTGTAGCGTTAAAAAGGGTTTGATGTTACCCCGCGTCCACACAGACCACTACAGAGGGAGACATGCTAACCCTGCGTTGTAGAAAAATAACAAGCTAATCGGTTGTTTGTATTACAAAGTATGATAACTCTGTAGCTTACTGGAGTACAACCCGTTCTCAAGATTGTACACAACCAATCAGCTTCAAGAGGGCGACCTTACCTGTTCCTACTGTGTTGCCGTTCATCTAACCCATGTTCCAGCAAATGGAAAAGTAGCACTAGGCTAAACCTAACCTAAAACTAAAGTAGGCCTAACCTGAACTGTAGCCCACATATGACGCCTCTGTGCCTGTCTGGCCCTTAAAGGTGCAGTCAGGGATTCTTGAGAAAGCCTGTTGATATTTTAACTCCATCAAAACAAAAAACACTTCTCCCTTCAATGCCATAGGCTGCTCCCTCCCACAGCCCTTGATGTGTTTCTGCACATCCAGGGCTGTGCAGAAACACCGGATATTAAAAATATTCCAAATTTTACAAAAAGTGTATTAGCTCACAATTGCTGTGTTCATCTTATTAAAGGCCTTTAAAATGCCCTATGTCTGAATGCCTGCAGCTACCAGACAACCAATAGATCGAGAAAATAAATATGATTGATATTTATGTCAGTATAAGACAATAGACTGTATCATCTCCATGAGAGGGCTTTAGGCTTTGTTACAAGACATCAGATGCTGATGCTACTTTGACCTTACCCTGCCTCTGATTGGCTTGAAGAGTACCCCAGGTTGTCTCCACTTTAACCTCTGACCTTAACCAGTGAGGGTGATCTAATCCCTACACCCCACCACTAGTCTTAACCACAGGTGAATCTACATAGACTTCCTGGTTAAAATGTCCAACTTTACAGTAGAAGGTTTACAAAATAAAAAAAATCAGTTATAATAATATTATGCCATACATTAATCACATTATTATGGACAGTCGGGAGTTCATAGGGGCGGAGTCAGGTAGTACAAATATGGCGACGGCCAGAGCTATAGCTCAGCTCGAGCTTCTAAAGCCTCTGGGTGACGTCCAGAGGGTTTGTTTACATAGTCTATTTATGGGCTGGTCTCAGTGTGTGGTGTGACACCTCAGCCGTTAGCATTCCATTAGTGTGTGACACATTTAACGCTGTCGGCGCCCCCTACAGGAGACCGACTACATCATGTCCTATTTCGACAATGGAGAGGAATTTGGAGGGGACAGCGACGAAAACATGGATGAAGCCATTTACTGAGAGAAGACTTCACTGATGGACAGCTTTCATCGTGTTCATGTGCTCAGTGCTGCTTTTTAACGTTTTTAAAGTCTGGTTTTATCAGAATGTATTCCTGACCAGTCGATGGACAGACAGACAGGCTTGTACCAGTCGATGGACAGACAGACAGGCTTATACCAGTCGTGGGACAGACAGACAGGCTTGTTAAATATCCTGTCACTTTTATTCCCCTGACTTGCACAAGCTTGTTTGTAGCTGTTTGTTTGTTTTTACAAATGTGTAATGTTTGTGATGGTAAAAAGCCGTCCCTCCAGTTTGAGCCCTGGCCTAGAACAGGTCTATAGGCCACCGTATGAAGATGTGCCGGATTACTCTGTGACGTAATCTTAGACTGTTAGGGCTCATTGAGGCACTAGCACTACAGCTAGTGCATTTTAAAGCTTGTATATCAATGTATTTGTTCAAGAAGCAGTGTTTCCTGGATGGACTGCCTGGCTTTGTTCAGCGTTGGGTAAATACATGGCAGCTACTTGTTTCAAATGGGCCCGAGTCTGTTGTCTGTTTGAAGTGCATACAGTGAACACATCAATGAAGAGAGTTACTGCAGTTTAAAGGTATAGTCAGCGATATTATCCAATGCACCCTTTGTCAAATTCAGCGAATATCTCGTCATTATCTGCTAGAACACCATTCTGTGTACGCACATAACACATTTGTGTTTCCTTCCACAACAGCCCTGGTTCTGTGAACGGGAACACAAACAAAATGATGCAAACTGCACCACATAACACAATCCCAGCCTTGCCATTGCATGTCCAATTTGGGGGGTTGAAGCTTCTGAGGGAACACCCTATGGTATTTATAGGATAGGTGTTTTGTTTTTATAGAGTTCAAATGTCTTGTCAACACTCCACTTGTCGCCAGTGTTGATGACTCCTCCTTTAATTCACCTAAAGCTATTATTACTGTGATCACAACTATTTAAAGTTAGCATTATAACACATCAGGAATAACAGTAGTAGTGGTATAAAAAAACAAGGGTCGCTGGTGTCAAAAGTATCAAGCAATGCATTCATTCTTTACTTGATATAATACGTTTCGACTCAGATGAAACTAATTTTAAGTTTCCTAAAATAATTTTTTATTCTAACTTTGACTTGGAAGTGCTACGTGCCGCTTAGCTGCCAAGGTGCACATTATTAGAAATAGATGGAGCCAGCATGAAATAGATATGTGTGGTGAGCGAGAGGTAGAGAGAGACTGTGCTAAAGGTAAGACAGCTGATTCCGCAGATCCATTGGCTTCATGCCTCACCATTTAGAGCACTGTGAAGTCGGACTGGCCAGACTCTTAAATAAATAACGAACGAGAGATCACCACACAATACTCTTAGTATAGTCTGTCTTTAATTTGTATCTTTGTGTCTGCACTTGATTTTATTTTTGTATCCATTACAGTTTAGTTTGATTACAAAAAGCCCAGTTCATTGGCACGTTACCACCTCTAGTTTCATTGCACCTTATTCTCGCACGTCAGCATATTCTCAGACCAGCTCCACACAACGCAAACCTGGTGCAGCTAAAAAACGCATTTCAAGGAGCCGGGTGCAATCAGGCGTTTCTCTGCACACCAAATGAGACTACAGGCTATATCGCTTCCCTTTTGCTCTTTTGTCAGTGATTACCTAGCTGATATGTCAGACAGGGATCACTTCATACACTAATATGTTCCTCTGTAGAAGTCTGTTTTTAAAGATGTGGTCTACGGCTACAACTTCTATTAGATCTTCTAGAACATGTAGAAGTTATAACAAATTGATAATATAATAATGCAACATTAATCAGTAAGTTCGGTCATTTGTCGCTGTTACGACCTGGCTCATGGGCCGTAAACCAAACAAACCTAACCTATAACATAGAATGAGGTGTGAATGCCTGTAGGTGTAAGTACTGAATACATGTGGTGCGTGTTGCATGCTAACTAAACTAAGAAACTAACCAAACTAAGAAACAAACCAACAGCATGTGTGGTGCCAGGACAGTCACTCAGCAATGTGCTGCAACACACCTATATAATTTACCTGCCCAGGTGCACTTAATCAGCCTAATTAGGACCTGTACAGCAACTATAGACCACAGACCTGCTGAAACAAAGCAGGGCCGTCACAGTCACTGAGAGGGGTGTTCACAGCGCTGCCTCAACACTACCGGGCAACCACAACCTAATGTTAAAATTATTCTTCAGGACAAGATGATGTTCCAGGACATGTTACTTTTTCTCTAATTTTCCAACTGTTTTCCAGAATTTGAGGGAACCCTGTATTATGCATGTGAAAGGAACACTGCGCACGGATATAGCTTGCTCAAAATAGGAGTGGTTAAAAGCTGAAGATTCTCAAAACTAATGAAACTAGATCTATAGTACATTGGAGGTTAGGGAGTGATTGTTATGTCTGGAAATTAAATGAACATGAAATAAACTAAATAAGTTAGCGTTCATTTGCTTTATTTAATATGAATACAAAATAAAATCCCAAGAGCATATAAAAAAGAAATACATAATTCAGTCTTTACAGTTTAACAACAGCCCTGTGTGCTGTGCTATCAGGAGGACGATATAAGTTACCCTGAGCTCCAGAAACATCTGGACTAGGACTGCTGGTTAAAGGAACACATGCAGAACTAATCCTTTTATATAAAGTGCATGGACACAATATCTCAAAAAATGCATATTAGCTCATGTAAGTATGCGATAGAAGACCTAATGTGGAATGACTAACGGATCCTGGACAAATGTTGACCAACAGTGTCAGCCTGCCAGTCCGCCACCAGATGGCACTGGACTTGGAGGAAGTCAGGCTCTAAGGCACTAAAGCAGCAACACCAGTCTTTTAAGTCCTCTTCAGACTGTGTTTGGATTATCCAGATGTGTCTTCTTGTGTCCCTCAGCCCCTCCTCTTATCTGCAAAGTGTTTGATTTTTTTTCTCAGAGAAATGATTTACATCAATGTTCTTACTGTCATACTCCCTGTTATTTATGAATAAACCTGTACATGACTTTTTGCATAAACCAAAGTAAAGGGCAGATTTGACAGCCTGACGCTTCTACGAATGGATCCCCAAGAAGAACTGTCCTTCATCCACCTGGAGAAAACAAGAATATATATTAAAAAAAATATTTAATGATGCGTGCGGAAAAATGTAACGTATAAAAAATTACTTAGTTAACATTGCTCAACTCTTCAAAGTTGCGTTCTGCAACTTCACACGTTTTAGAAAATTAATGATAACTCTGTAGCTTACTGGAGAACAATCCGTTCTCAAGATTTTACACAACCAATCAGCTTCAAGAGGGCGACCTTACCTGTTCCTACTGTGTTGCCGTTCATCTAACCCATGTTCCAGCAAATGGAAAAGTAGCACTAGGCTAAACCTAACCTAAAACTAAAGTAGGCCTAACCTGAACTGTAGCCCACATATGACGCCTCTGTGCCTGTCTGGCCCTTAAAGGTGCAGTCAGGGATTCTTGAGAAAGCTTGTTGATATTTTAACTCCATCAAAACAAAACAGCCATAGGCTGCTCCTTCAAAAGCTCTGCCCCCCCTCGGAAATGCACCAAAGCTCTGCCCCCCCACATTGGACACACATTGCCAAAGCTGGGATTGTGTTGTGTGGTAATAAGATAATAATAAGAGTTCATCTTATTATAACCCTTTAGAAGACCCCGTGTCTGTCAATGCCTGCAGCTCCCAGACGACCGATAGAATCCCAGCTCCCAGACGACCGATAGAATCCCAGCTCCCAGACGACCGATAGAAACCCAACTCCCAGACGACCGATAGAAACCCAGCTCCCAGACGACCGATAGAAACCCAGCTCCCAGACAACCGATAAGAAACCCAGCTCCAAGGCGACCGATAGAAACCCAGCTCCAAGGCGACCGATAGAAACCCAGCTACCAGACGACCGATAGAAACCCAGCTACCAGGCGACCGATAGAAACCCAGCTACCAGGCGACCGATATAAACCCAGCTACCAGACGACCGATAGAAACCCAGCTACCAGGCGACCGATAGAAACCCAGCTACCAGGCGACCAATAGAAACGACCTGAGGCGCTCACCTCAGAGTAGGCGGGGGGAGGGGGCCGGCTGTGGTACGGGGGCGCCTGCATGAAGAGGCCCCCTTCCTCGTCCTCGTCATCCTCCCCGTCGTAGTCGCACAGCAGCGGCATGCGCCCGTCGGCGCGCAGGCCGAGGTCCCGCTGGATGTTGCTGTAGCTGGGCGGGGCCGGGGGCAGCGAGGCGGCGCTGGACAGAGGCGAGCACAGCGGGGAGCCCAGGGAGCTGGCCTGGCTGGCCTGGCTGCTCATGCTGTTGGTGCGGCTGGACAGGCCGCCGGACGGCACCGTGCCGATCACCAGGGGCAGCTCCAGCTCCAGCTTCTGGCTGCCGGGGATGTGCAGGCTGATCTGGGGGGGGACAACAGGTTCACTTCATTTATCACGCTTGTGGTGAATTATAGAGGGTTTCCCTTTAGATGTTTACTTGGTAATTATATCTTTATTGTTATTAGTTAAACACACACACACGTATAGTACGTACGTGTGTGTGTGCCTGATATTCCGTCTCCCTCTCATGTGACATTGTTCAATACATTAAGCAATGTCACATGAGAGGGAATATCAGATTCATTCATATCAGATCAGATTAGGCATGTGTGTGTGTGTGTGTACGTAATACAGTATACAGCCACGGACAGAATGTACACCACTTTAGACAACATTCTCTCATATTATTACTATTTATACATTATTATTATTATGTGATGCGTTTTACATTTACAGCATATTTATACTATTACATTTTAAACAATGTGTAGTGGTCATTTCTGCCGTGGCTGCATATGCACAGCATCGCCGTGGCGACAGCGTCACCGTGGCGACGTACCAGCAGGGCGTACTCCACGTTGATGAGGTCGCAGCCCTTGAGGGAGGGCTGCAGCTTGGGGACGCGCAGCGTGCGGCCCTGCCACATGTCGCACATGCCCGAGATGATGGGGTCGCCGCGCACCGACAGCAGCTTCTGTTGCTCCCGCTTCTGACGCCCGCCGCCGGCCTGGTAGGTGTGGCGCGCCACGATGGCCGCCTTGGGCACCACGATGCGGGAGCACGTGTTCTCGAACTTGGCGTTGACGCAGATCTCCTCGCCCTCGCAGAAGCCCTTCCTGTCCAGCTGGGCGCTGATGGACACCTGGCCGTCCGGGATGAACATGCAGGTCAGCTTCTGCTGCTTGCTGTTGGCCACTGGGGCCTGGGGGGGAGAGGGGGGGGGGGAGTGGGGTTAGCAACACGTGTGTGTGTGTGTGTGTGTGTGTGTGTGCGTGCGCTACCATCAGGGCCGGTGTGTGTGTGTG
>JAODTR010007695.1:0-10143 GCA_025399935.1 Amblyopsis rosae | reverse complement strand
GGTGTTGTTTGTTTCCATGTGAAATGTAGGTTGTAAAGCCCTTTGAGACTGCAATGTGATTAAGGGCTATATAAATATAAAAATTAAAAATTGACTTGACTTGGATTGTAGATGCGTAATAGCTGTGTACAGTAACAACTAAATAACCTTTTATTATGCAACTAAGACCATGGTCTCAGTGCAACGTCTTGGTTGGCTCACCCATTCCTCAGGCAACCCCATGGCAGACACACAGTTCTGTTGTCACACAGAAATAAATTGCTACTGTGTGTTCAGCCCTAATGTCTCCCTCTAATTACTTTACACTTTGGGTGTGACAGACCGTATGAACTTGCTGACCCTAGGCAGTGTACGGCCTGCAATATGATGCATAAAGAGATACTATGACAAAGGTAAATACATTGTTTTGTATTGCTAGTGGGTAAAAGAAAAATGTCATATTTTGGTTTTCCATTTCCAAAAACGTCAATTTTTTTTAATGTAGGTTTTTGGCTGTTGATATTAAATCTCATTTAGCTAAAATCAGCTCTGAAATTCAAGCACCTAATATTTTGTTGTCCAATGATACAGTATATTGGCCTATACTACACTATTTCAATAGCAATATTTTAAATGTTTACATAATAAACAATATCGTATATGCTTATCAAAAAACTGTTAAAATGTTATGTTTCTCTTAGTGTAACTGATAGACTGTAAATATGACCTAGAGGGAATTCTTTGAAGATGATTTTATTTCTATTGTGACTACTGTATGATAGATGGCCTGCGGTTTATCACAACGTTGGGGCGATGACCTCGACATCATTTCCAATAGAATGAATGAGTGCTGTTTCTTGTATTGTGCTGTATTACGGCAAGGTCAATGCATAAACACATCTTCCCCTGAGAGATGCTGCACAGGGCACTTATACGGATATTCAGGTACTGTATTGTATGTTTTGAGGTTCAGCTTCTGTACTTCTGTGAGCGTTGTCACGTCAGAGAACGAATTTGACCCACGAGCAGAGAAGAAGACGGACCCCTGAACCCCCTAATCAGCATCTATATGGCGAGACAAGGAGGTGACGACAGCACTGCTAATCTCTGAGAGTTATCCCGTGGAGGAGGGTAGAAAGGAATGTGTGGAGGTTGAATATGGACAATGCAGCAGGCTGTGACGGTGCATGGGGTTTATGCTAGCCTCCGAAACGATGAATTGTTTGTGGAGCGAAGGCTGCTCGAGACAGATAAGCAGGCGAGGCTGTAGCCATCATTTCTACACAGGCTGGTGTTGACTGTCATTGGTCATACAGGGGGAACTGTGCTACTTGTGTGACAGAGCTTAAATACTGTATATCGATATGGAAATGTCACACAGGAGCACATGCGCGAACACAGTATGCAAGAAAGTGACACAGGCTACTGTGTTTTCAAATTAAATTCAAAGCAAGCAGCTTATCCAACTCCAATATATTCATGCTTTTTCTTTATTGTACTTATTCTGGATAGACCTAAACTAGCCTTGCTGTGAGTGCCGACTGATATTGATGTTCGCTGTTTTGCAGGATTAGAATGCAGGCACAGGAAACGGTATTTTAACTAGACAGGTATTTAGCAGATAGGCAGGTCATTTCGACAGCAGGAATCTGAATGACAACTGAATTAAGCCATGCCTATTTTCACAGTAAGAGGACACAGGTTTTACGTCACTAAAGATATGTCAAGTCTTTGTGAGGCTTGAGTGGACGGCAGGGCCAAATCGCACAATTCGTGGGGCTCAAAGGTTTGTTCCAAAGACTGTGAACATGTAGGACATGCACCGCATAAGACAATAACCAAGAGACTGGGGGAAACACAAGGGCTTAAATACAGGGAGATAAGACAGACCACTGTAGAGACCGCAAGGGCCAGGTGTAACTAATCAAATAATCAACATGGGGTTAGAACAGAGACAGTCAAGACATGGACTGGGGAAACTCAGAACACGCAGATAAACACAGAACATGACTAACATACTTGAAGCGAGAGACAGGAAACAGTCAAGCTATAGAACAAATGATTTTGGAAACAATAATAAAAAAAATTTTTTAAACACTTTCAGTTTTAGCTTTAATACATTTACAAGAATAACAAACAAAGAAAATCAAAGGCCAGGGGTCATTAGTTAGCCAAGAACTGTAGATAATTGTTTTACAGTACAAGCGGGTCTCTAAGATAGCGACTCAACTCGAGTCCAGGTCAAGCTACTTGAGACATATCAACTAATGAAATACATGCTGGATATACATGTCAGCTATTACTTATACCATATGATCATGGAGGTCCACAGAGACGCTCCACCTCACCCTGTTTCTTCTAGATGCCTATGTCAGGCTCCTCTGCATCGACATCTGCTCAGCCTTCAACACTATCATCACACCACAGCAGCTGAAGAGGTGAGGATGCTGGATGTGGATACAGGTACAAACAGCAGCTGCTGCTATTTCATCATGGACTTCCTGACGCAAAGGCATTTAGAGTCGGCACCATACACTGTAGATATAAATGGACAAATCCTCCGTGACCGCACCCATAGCTTTTCTTAAGAGTGTATTTGAACACCGTGCTGTGCTGGCTCTAGCCGTCGCCATCATTGCAGTACCTCACCCCCCGCGCAATTGAATTGAATGATGAGACTAGCCAGAGAGACCAAACACAATTTTTGAACCAGGCTTTAAACATGTTTATTTTTGCTGTAAAGTGGGACATTTTAACATTGTAGTCTATGGGGATTGACTCGCCTTTCGCAGCCAGTCTCAAGTGGCCATTCGATGAACTGCAGGGTTTGGCACTACCGTGTTGAATTAATTTCTCAGCACCGGAGGGTCCCGCTTGGTCGGCACTTCAGGTACCACCTCAGTGAGCACAGTGTTGGTCTAGGAGGAAGTGTATTACCCTGTACATGCACAGTAAGAAAATAATGACGATAAAGACATTTTGAATGTCAACTAAAGTGTCAAGTGGCTGTCAATAAAAACCTTTTTTTCAAATTGGATATTTTAACTGAAGTTTGTGTATAATGCGTTTTGTGACAAATGGCCCAATACCCATTTTAGACAAGATAAGATTCATAATTAAGTTTTGTAATTACAGCGGTAGTTGTTTTACCTTGGTGACAGCATCATTATTCAATGGAAATCAACGTGTTGAATGTCTGAAGTACTAGAAAAAAACTGTCAATGTGTGAAAATAAACACAGCCTGTACTACATAAATCTTATTATAAAATAAGTTGATTATAAACCAGTCTCAATCACAGTCAATAGTAGGATCTGCAGGTCCAACTATTTTATAAAGAGCAATATGGCACAATTATATATTTGATTCTGTTTGGATATGTTAATTATTTGCTTCATCCTGGTTAGCCTTGCATACTTCTATCTTTCTGAAAAGATAAATAAATTAATAAATACAAACAGATCCTACCAAAACAAGTAATTGTCTTTGGAAATACATAATGGTTTCATATTAATGGGTCAAAGGGGAGCAAGAATATCCCAGGTGATATTCTTCCACCAGTGGCAGCCTTAGTCATTCAAGGTGTTATTGGGGATAAATAAAGGTGATTATTTCAGGTCATAGGAGCAGAGTAAAGGTGCTTCTCATTCCTTGATACTTACTGTAAGGTGTCTTCTCTGGAAAGGACCAGAGCAAGAACTTGTTGGTTTGGTCGATTTATTTCTGGCTCCAATTTGAAGATGTTACCACACCATATAGCCACATGGTTTACAATACAAAACATATTTGCCTCCGCAGAATATCCTAATGTTCAGGAATCCTGTCAGCTGCATATATTGACATCTATATTCCTTGGATGTTTTTAAGTCTTAAATCACCTCATCACCAGTAGATATTAGGTGGTTTTTGGAGGTCCATAAATACTGAACACTGAATTATTTTAAAGGACTAAGCAGATCCCTGGATTTGGTTTCTAGCATAATAAATAAATAAATAAATAGTCATACCAAGTAGCTTCATGCAGTGGGTTTGGGAATTCACAATTAAGAAGAGCATAAATGTAATAATACAAAACCAAAACTAATTTAATTGTTCATTAGCTGTAAATAACAAAAAATGCACATTTAAGATAAAGCTTACATTGAAAAGTTATGTTTGTTTATTGTGTGTAATGTTAGGATTCCTTTTTTCCCCGGTTTTAAGAGTGCCAGGAAAATCCTGAAAGGCCCCTAAACTCTTTCGGCAGGCCAAGGCCTGCATGAATGGCATGAACCTGGTTACCTTTGGTCTTTAGCCCAGACTTTGGAGTGGCCAAAAGGAAAGTTTCCACTGCAATCTTGCTAACTTTATTCTGCATCAAAAGTAAAGTAAGTAATGTAATGTAAAAAAATATTATATTAAAGGTGTCACTGAATTTGACTGAGCTCAAACATTTAGACACTTCCTTTAAACCATGATGGAAAACCAAGCCGAACAAGAGTGACGCAAGTACGCTTTTATTCAGAAGCTTCCCTCCCGAGCAACAATGCCCACAATGTAAGTGTTGTTATCGGTTTCGCTCTATGAAAGCCAATGTGGACTGATGGTACTTTGTTGGGACACACATTAAATATTTACACATATTTGACATTGAGTAGGACATTTATTGATACAAGCGTTGGACTCACTTACAAATCGCAAAGCATTCCCTGGGTCAACTGAGACCTCATTCCAGACCTTGGATCATCTAACCGTCTCCTCGTGGCAGTCCAGAAATAAACCATTATCTGAGCCAATCCTGTCCTGTTCACTTCTTAGCTATAGGCTTTGTGGATAGTCAGCTTGTATAGTCAGCTTGTATTACTTTATTACCTTCGTTCATCTCAGTCAGATCCCTGCCCTACCCCCAAGGATCATCAAGATTTCTAACCCCTTCCGGCTCTTTATTAATTGTATTTACAGTACTGTAACTTGTTGTTAATTGTATACAAGCAAGGAGCTTTTTGCTTTTTGGGCGCCATGGACCAAACCATTTGAGAACGTTATTTTAGAAAAGTTTCCATTTCATTCCGGAAGACCAACAGTAATTTAACTAGGGTGCATACCAAGAGATGTGTGTGTATACTAGGCTGCTAAGCAAGAATTCTACAGTACCGGTGCTGTGTTCACTACACTACTGTTGACGAGAATGAGGGCCGACAGATAAAACACTCTTTTAGCAAGGGATCTGAGGAAGAGGAGAGATTAAACCTCATCATACACTACGTCAATTATTAGGCCCCATAATCAGTCACACCCACAACATTCTACATTATGCCCTAATGGAAACACTATGACTAGCTAATGATGTCTCAATATTAAAAGCACTTTGTTTAGCTCATTTATATTTTAACCTAATAACATTTATATGTTCCTGTCAAATACATATAGGTACTCCATACACGTCATGGTTCTCAGTTTCTCTCCTTTATTTATACCCTTAGTTTATAATCCTAGTCCTACTGACCTAATTTCATGAAAACATTCTGATCCCTTTTCTCTTGGCCGATCAGATTATGCCCTTAAATTGCCTTCCACTTGAATACTGTAGTTCAGATAATGCCTATAGGTATGTTCAGAACATCATAATCATCATCATCATCATCGTGTGTGATAGGTTGACGGTATCTGATTGACACCTAGCTGATTTACACCTATCTATACGGCAAATGGTTTTCTAATGTGATTTTCCACACGGAGTAGCATAGCGAAACAATACGGTGCCTGCACAATCAGGATGGTGTCACAAGGTTGTATAAGCACAGGCTATAACAACCCCCATTGACTTGGTATGTCCTGTGCTGGATGCCTTAGTTCCCACGAGTAACAAAGTTCTCTCCCTGAGGGCCAGGCCAGCAGAGACCTTTTACTTATAGGACACAGCCATTAGAACTAAGTTCTTAGGAAAGGACACAATATATAGAGCCTGGTCTGGGTCCAAACCAAATGTTCCTGCTACCATTACACAGTTCAGTTAGCCCTGCTCAGGTCACACTTTACATTTTGCATTGTGCATTGCATTGCTCTACAGTGAAAGTAATCGAGAGCAGTGAGTAAATTGTTCCATGCAGAAGCATTTTTATTTTGATCTCTTATAACTAATTAGTAAAGTGTCAGAAAAAAAAATATGGCATACTGCTTGGCCCATTGTGGGTGCTGTATATCTGCCTATATGCTTTCTTGTGGAACAATTTTCCCTGTAATATCTCATATTCACCAAAAAACAAAAATTACCTCAAATGATTTTAATAATTGGGCCATAGGAATAACAATTTTTGTATATAAATAGCAGACATAATATACAGCAGACAGCAGACATAAAACAGTTTAGAATAAACAGTTATAAATACATAAACATCAAAAACGTATCTGTGAAAGTAACCCATCTGTTCTTTTACCAGTAGCCTATGTCAGCCAATCTTTTAGATTTTTTTTCTCACAAGCTTTCTGTGGTGGAGGATGATGGGTAATGATGCAACCACAGTCTGTTATCCACTTAATGAGACGTGCCAACTTTTAATAGGCCAGTATTTGTTTAAATAAGGCTGTTTTCAGTCTAAATTCAATGTCTCTGTCATTTACAGCCTTTATATTTATTTTTAGGCTTATTGATAGAAGTAAATCAAGTTATTCGTTTATGAGAATGTAGACACACCGTGGCATATTGTATTGTAGGCTATTGATCCGGTGCTTAGGGAGCCTACGATAAAAGGCTAATTGACACGCAGCTGCTGTGTCTGTGTCCGGAATGTCACCGGGACCTTGAGATTACGTCGGGAAATCAATTACGGGTCCGTAATGCGGAGACGCAAGGGGGTGAGACGCCGCCAATATAGGCTACTGGGGCTCTGAATTGGCTGTCGCGGTGCTTATGGGGGCGCAGCTGCTTGACTTCATAGGCCCATTTAAAGGCCCATTTAGCCTACCTACTGAATGTCTCCGGCAGAGGTCAGCGCCGCTGACAACATGGACATCTAAACAACGGGCCTTAGTGTAATTCGGTATATTCCACGTATTACGTATAATATGCATAAGAAGGACCACAATCTCGACTGACACGGATAAATGGTACTAATTAAATTATGGAAATTGTTTTTACATCGACGATAGGCCTATAAGATATCATGGTGAGGTGTTCCCCTTAAATTGTAAAGCGTATGCTGGGAATAATGAACCCATGGATAATGTGTGCATTGCACAGATAGCCCACAGCAACGTCATCATTAACCATATCGGCAGACAGGTGAGTGCAGCGTGCAGAATATCACGCTGCATCGATTCCCTGTGTTGTTTGAACAGAATAGTCTGCGGGCAAAATTAAGCACTGATGTCAGGAGCGAAGAGGTGAGAGAGGATGTCAGGAGCGAAGAGGTGAGAGAGGATAGCAGGCCTTCTGTTGCAACGCTGACATCTACTGGCTGATGTAGTGAAGTGCAGCCAACTCAATCGCATCACAATGACGCTATGTGACGTGTACGGAATACAGACAACACAATATTAGAATAGACGCGTAGTCGTGACTCGTCCCTGTAGCATACATGAGTGTATGTGTGTGTGCCATTTTGGTGGGGTGATATTGTGTGTGCGTGTGTCCATGCATTCATGCTTGGGATGCTGCCACCAGCACTGACTGTGTACATCAGCATCTCATAATAATTTCCCTGTTATGCTTTTGCTGTTTTAGTATGTTCTCCATCCGACTACCCCCTTCCATTGGTGCTATTTATAGAGCTTGGCTGAAATCACTGATAAAGACTATATGCCTGATTTTTGTTTAGTCTTTTTGTTTTCACTCTATAAAGAAATAAATCACAGACATAGGTGCACACTGTTCACAGGCCTGGAAAATATTATCAACACGTTTTGGCAAAGGATTGAATGCTCATCTGTAGCCATATATGACACCGGTATTTTAGTAATATGTGATTATACTTTATGAAAACAGTGATGAATGAAACTACCCAAATGTCCACATGAAGACCTAGTTTAGCAAATTCAACATAAACAATATATTATTATTATTAATGTACTGTAATATGTAATATAACATATAAATGATATAGTCTATGTGAAATATGCAATAAGTATTTGATTTCTTTCCATGCAATAGCGGTGCTCTACATAAGCTAAATATTTTAAACATTAAACAATTGGATGCTAATACACTTTTAGTGAAATTCACCAAATATTTCCTCGTATAGTCTGCTATCTTATTATTCTTTTTTGCATGCTGAAAACTAATTATGGTGTTTCTACACAGACCTGGCTCCATAGGAACACACACAAAGTGGTGCAGACTGCACACAACTAATAGGGTCCATTCAATAGTCTGTTCTGATAATGAGGGAGCACCCTATGGGAGAGGTGATTTTGTTTTGATCAAGTTCAAATATCAACCACCTTCCTTCAGACACCTTTATTATAGCAGCAAACAAAAAAAAATATATATAGTATAGTGGACTAATAGCATACTTAGCAGAGAATGGAAATAAGTGTGCGTTGTAATACGTTTATTGTAAAGAAGCTCCTCTGCTCATTGTTTATAGTGTGCATGTTAATGTTTGTGTTTGTGTGTGTTAAGGCTGTTCTTAACGATTAATTTCCGAGTCATTTAAACTAAAATTATTAACTTAGACTAGTCGACTAGTCTAAAAGTAAGACAACAGTCGAACTGTATCATCTATAAAGCTAAATATAAAGCTTAATATATGCATGTCGGTCTCTCCCTACAGTACCTGCACCCTCATCAGCTGCTATGTCCGAGTCAGGATTACTACCAGTAGGCTTTCCTTGTCTCCTCATCTTCCTTGTTGCCTATCTAAAATATATATATTATCATCATATTATAAAATGGCAAAAGCAGTGTCTGTCCCCGAAGTTTTGCCACTCTGAAAGCGTTGAACCCAACGTGCTCCCAAATTACAGCGTCAACAGTGTTTCGAGTGCAGACAGAGAGAAACTGACTGACCCAGTGAGCAAGAAAATGTACCTACTACTTTCAAAAATCTAAAATCAAATAATACGTTTAACTGACTAGTATTCTAGTATTTCTGGTGCCGACTGACGAGGCTGGCAACGTTTAACTGTTTAACTGACTAATTGCGCACATCCCTTGTGTGTGTGTGTGTGTGCGTGTATGCGGCCCAAGGAGCATTTGTTTTGGTG
This sequence comes from Amblyopsis rosae, assembly GCA_025399935.1. Classification (NCBI taxonomy): domain Eukaryota; kingdom Metazoa; phylum Chordata; class Actinopteri; order Percopsiformes; family Amblyopsidae; genus Amblyopsis; species Amblyopsis rosae. Next base: position 982 of record JAODTR010007695.1, on the reverse strand, counting down.
TTCTTATAGTGTGCTATCTAGTGGCAGAAAGGCATATAGAACCACTTTAACATTTGAAAATAATCAACCTGAAAAGTAATGTTCAGTTTCTAGTTAATTCCTAGTTAATTTCTATACAGCATATTCCGCAATTACACCCTCAAGCGTTGCTCATTTAATAAAACTATCTTAGGTTTTGAGATCACTGGTATGATTAAATGAACCAAATTGCATATTGAGATGCATTTAACGCATCCATAGTCACTCCTATCTTCATCTGCCCAAGACCAGCCCCTGCCCCTCAAAAAGGTTATTTCTCCTCCTCATCTTTTCAGCTCCAGTAACTGTATAAGCTTTCGGGTGTTTGTAATCTTTCCTCTGAAGAGAGTCCCCATTCTCAGTCAGCAGCAACTGCACACTGAGCGGAGGTGCCAAGTGTGTTATGTCTGTGAGCTCTCATTATTCTGTTCCAAATTTGGTTACACGGTCCCATGGGTTGGATTTGCATAATCTTATAGTGATATATTTCCGGGTATATCAAACATCTTTGCTGTATGTTTATTTTTATTTTTTAAATGTTGTAATAGTAAATATAGTAAATCCAGTATAAATCATATTGCATTATATTAACCGCAGCCAGCTGAACATTTATTTCTTGTTACTGTCTTATAGGTTTTAATATGGTTAGGTTTAAAGCTTTCATTATCCAATAACTTAAATCCCTCTGTGTGATTATTATGTTTGACATTCCATTCTGTACTTAGCCTACCACTAGTATTACTAATACCGGGAATGTGGGCGTTTGTTTAAGAAAGTCGAGCCCGCTTGGTTCAACTGTTCATGCAAAAATGTATTCTTCCAGAATGGTTTGTACTGTAGCACTAGCACAGAAAGAGTTTAGAGACCCTATCTCTCTCTCCCCCTTTCTCTCTCTCTCTCTCTCTCTCTCTCTCTCTCTCTCTCTCTCTCTCTCTCACTCTCTCTCTCTCTCTCACACACCCCA